>VWZT01008424.1:651169-678728 GCA_013397055.1 Pachycephala philippinensis
CGCCTTTCTGGAGGTATGATGGTATGATTGGAATATATTTTTAGTGCTGCACGTTTATATTTAAATAACAAGCCTTATAAACAAAGCAATAATAGTCCATTGGAGTGGATTTGTAGAGAAGTAGTAAAAAGACAGATTACCTGCTTTATAATGCAAGTCGAGAATTGTACGTATTTTGAAAAGGAAGAAATCGGGTGATTAATGTTCTTTCAGTATTTTCATAAGGAACAAACAGAAGTTGTGACACGAATTCTTCTATCCGACATGCACAGATATAACAGGGTACAATAATCTGGGAACACTTGAACTTTGTGGGTAGGCAGCTATGTAAACAACTTGTTTGAGTAGTGATTTAGTAATTACGAAGGTATGATTTATTGCAAGCTGAGAAGTGTTACGCCATGTCGAATTCAAACTTGCTTGTTCTCACCTGCCCCCCTCTTTTCAGCAGTCAGAGTTGCAGGGAAAGGTCTTCATGACCTTGAGTTTGGACTCATTCACTGAGAGATCACGGAAGCTTCCAAACCAGATGGGATAGGTGCAGTCGTTCCTGTCATTCTGTGTATGGCAAACACTCCTGCTGCAGCCTGATAACCCATCCCTAACTGTGATTCATATAATTCATGTCTCACCTCTGTGTATGACAGGCCAGATGTTGATTGCTTTAATACCAGGGAGAGGTTGCTTTAAACTGATGTAGGAAGTAGTTGAAAAAGACTTTTTTCAAGCAAATTTATTTGCCAATGTGAAAGAAATTTTTTTAATGCACATAAGCCATTGCCTGTATAATACTCTAGCCTGATGTTCGGGCTAACATAACTCTTTGCTGCATCTGGTATTGTCCTATGTGCTGTGCAAAGATAATGATACTAGAAAGGAGAGCGCCATTTCAATATTTTAAAGTGGAAGTGTGTCCTAATATACTGAGTTTTAAGAATATTGGTGGTGGGTTGTTTTGTTTTGTTGTTGTTTTGGTTTGGGTTTTGGGTTTTGGCTTTGTTGGTTTGATTGGGGATTTTAAAATCTTTTTAAAGTATTTGAATACTGTGTTCATACTGTATGCTGGTTTGGCATACACTGAACTTAGAAAATCCTGTTCTGTATTTATTCCTCTGGCTGATAAGGACAAAGTGTGAATGATAGGAACATATTCTTAACATGTTCCTTGCAAATGACAGTGTGAACGTGGGCTACTGCTGATTGACCAAAACTGACAGTAGTGTGGGTATTAGTGTTGTTATGGGTCAGATAAAGATTCCAGGTAAGGGTGTGGGTCTTGAGACTCCCAGATAGATGGATGACAGAGGCTTGGAGTTGTGTGGTTACTGCTCAGCAATACGTCAGTCCATGTCACCAGTATCTCAGTTTGGGACTGTAGGAGTTTTCTAAGTCTGAACTACATTTGAAAAGTATAAATCTCCGTTTTGTAAATATCTCCTCTAGAATCTTCTCAGGTCTCTTGTATTGATAGAGCAATCACAGGAATTTTACATATATCACCTAGCTTATGCTGGTATAGTGCTTTTCCTTTCTCTTCTTCCATTGTTGTGTCCAGTAGCACAAAATTTCCCGAGGGAAACTAATTGTTCTTTTCTTCTTAACCTGAACATTTGTATATTTAGTTTTTTAGCAATATGTTTATTGTTAAATAATTTGTACAGTAATGGCCATGTCATCATCATGTTTTGATTTTATGCTTTTTTTCTTTGCTCTTCCCTCTTGGTATTTGTTCTTGGCTCTGATTAAATAAACTAAAGCTTAAGGGACCCTTGACCATGTGGAAAATTATTTGGAAGTTTCTGGGTTTTTTCCAGTTATATTACAGTCTGTTTTCCCTGGTAGCATCCTTCTTTCAGCTTTTGGACAAGTTCTCCCCTGAGTTTCATAGTTGTAGTTACTATGGAGATAATGTTCCTTCTTCCTCTTCTCCTCCCTTGCCCTCCTCCTTTCCTGGAGCTCCTGCAGCTGTTATTTATCTTTTCAATAAAGTAAGTAGACTTCGTACATACTTTGTTTCTAATATCTCTTCTGTTGCAACATGTCATTTGCCTGTAATGCTTTCACTTTCATGAAATCCTGTAGGTATTTGTTTATATGGACGAAAAATTTGGGATATGAGCAGAGAGTGATGAGGTCCCTAGTTAAAAGGGTCACTCGTGGAGCTATTATCTGATTTGATCTTTTTTCATAGTTGAAGAGCTGTTCATTGAAGTCATAATTCTGTAAAATGAATTAACTGGGAACATGTGTGTGTATGTATGCTGAGCGTCAAGGACAGCTTTTAGAATTTATTTATTTTAAATGGCAGCTTTTGGAATTTAATATAAACATATTCTGGTGCAAGTTAAAATTTCTCGGGTGAAGAAATGAAAAGTTGAGACAACACATCGTTAGCCTTTTAAGTCTGAGAGACTTTTCTTTGCACCTCATCATAATTTTGATAGCTCTTTATATACAGCTTTATATATTTCAGCTTAACAGAGAAACACGGATGTTTGGGTAATCAGCTATTCTGCAACAGATATTTTCCTTTGCATGTGTGCTGTTGTATTTTTAAACTCCTTGGCTTGGGGAAGCATTGTTTCCCTTGGTGTCTGTGGTTTGATATCATTGCTTTGCTGAATGACTTAGATTTGAAATGTGCTCTCCAACCAAGAAGTTCTACCACAAGTGCCTGTCTGAGCAGACATCCCACCTGGAAAGCCAGTGTAGCTGCACTGCTCTTTTGATTGATGTGTTTCTTAAGGTAGCTGCATCTTCAGAGGTTTTTACCCTCTTTCTTTAGAGACATCTTGCTCTAGGTGATTATTACAATGTTACGCTCTTTTCCTTTGGCCTGCTAAGCACTGTGCGCTGTCACCTGTGGCTTTGCACAGTCAGGAGCCTACTGAGAAGACCCTCTGTTTTACAACTGCATAAATACCCTACCTTGGGCTGTTGGACAGATAATGCAAATCTCTTTGCCTCCCATTGAGAGTGTTGGGTTGAAATTGCAGCCTAAAAGCCCACTATGCAGCCGAGTGATACATGATAAGGAGGCATGTCCTTCCCCGACCCCATTTGTGCTGGGTCTGGCATGGTTTGTCACCTGCCCAAAGCAAAGGTACGTGGTTTTCTGCTGGGTTAGTGGAACTGGTATTGGACTGATCTCCTGGGCAGCACAGGGAGCACAGCAGAGGTAGATTTGGGGAAAAAGATGAACAGGAACAACATCAGTCCCTCTGGGGGGTGGCTGGGTACCCTGATCAAGTCAGCATTCCAGGATAACATTGCTCTCAGTTTTATTCTAAGCAAGCAAACAATGCCGTCTTCTTTGATCATTCCTGTTCCTCATGAGGCAAGGGAGAGACTCTGAAACCCTTTACTTTGTGTCTCCTGTGCTCTTTTATTATGCTTTAGATTATTCCTGGCCCCCTGACAATTTGTTCTGCAAGTTGTCAAGCAAAATGTGCATTTTAAAATAAATTACTCTAAAATTTTAATCAACTCTTTTTTTAGAAGGGAGTCCATGTTTTTCGTTTGCATACGTCTAGTTCGCTTTTAAAGTAAGCAGCTGGGACTTTCTTGATTACTTCTATTTTTAGTGGCATTTTCTTTACACCTGCGCATTGAAAATCATGACGTTTTCTAACAGAGAATGAGAAATCTTTCAGCCTCCCTGATTCTTAGGTCAGAAGCCTGAAATCAAGCTGGCCCTCTAATTGCAGTATTTTGGTGTTAGAAAAATTGACCACTATTGATTTTCCTTGAAAGTTAGTTCATCCCAGCTGGTTGATCTGTAATAGAACAAGAAGACAAACTAGGTGTGGCACAATTTCTGCGACCTTCACTTTAATGTCTCTAGGCATATGAAATCCTCTCATTACCTGAAAATTAGATTTAAAGTATTAAGTAATACCTAGACAAATGTTACTGTGCAATCAAGGTTTGATTTTTACCCATTTCATTTCACTTCTGTTGCATAGAAATCCTGCTGTTAAATTTGCTTTTGATACGTGTGCTATATGCCATCCCAGATTAAGAGTATTTAATTGCTTCCAGTTTCCAGATGGACTGCAAAATAAACTTCAAAGGTGAATCGGATGAGAAATGGAAGAAGAGGGGAGATAGCATTTGAGTAAAGGTCGCACTCTTCTTATCAGAAGAATCAATTGAAGTAATTCAGAAAAAAGACCCCACATGAAAAAAGTTTGTTTTTTCCTTGAAGCTTTTGGTTTCAGGACCATACTAAAACATAAATTCAAACTTTTGTTCTTCTTTGGGCGGTACAACCCACAGTATCTCTAAGTAGCCTAGGTACCAGGTGGCCTTGGGTTCAAATTCTTGCCATACTGGGTGGCCTTGCACAGCACTTAATCACTCTATGTCTCTTCCATCTTCAAGTTTAATTGGCAGAGTTTTAAGCAGTTAAAGATTGGAGTAATAGTTGTTTATTGTTTTCAAGGGCAAAGTATAAGTAAATTATATTATTTATATCTGTTTCATATATGTGTCTATTTCTGGCTTTATTTATTGCTCTTCCTTTTTCTGATATTAAATTAACATAGATATTCATAAATAAACAAAAAAATAAGTTCTCTCCCTGAAGGAGGATTTTGAGAGTGCTTTATCAGCACAACTGCATTCAAATCCATTTTTAAATAACAAGAGTTAATTCCTGCATCCGCTGAAAGTGCTTATTTATTATTGATTTCAGTGGATTGGACATTTTCCTAAGATGTCTGCGGGCTGAAGAATGCTGTAAATTAAGTGCCCCTGGTTTTGACTGCACTTGGAGTAGCCCTTCAAAGAGTCTTGTTTATTTTCCTTTTCAATTATCCTACTCTCTGTATGCATCATGGAGTTCTACACCACAGAATGAGCCATCCGAAAGTGATGCTGTGTACCCTCTGCCATGTATTTCCCCAGGCTCTTACCTGGCTTGTGTCAGCTTGCTGCCTCTGCTCAAGGTGGTCAGTGTGAAGTAAGAAATTTTTCATTGACTGGATGGCTGCCGTCCTGGGTTTCACACTTGTTGGGTGCTGGATTATTTTAGTGGCAGAGGAAGGTGTCCTCTTCATCCACAAGATTGTTCGTCCGAAGCCTTTTGTGCAGAGTTTGCATTGGAGGTCCTGCATTGCATCGTTTGCCCCAAAGCTGTAGCTGTGCAGGGTTACTAATTCAGTGGGACTACAGAGAGTATATGCCATTCATAGTAAAAATGGAATAATCTCTCCTTTACACTCTTTTCCAGTGTTACGGGGTAATTCACTGAAAATATCTCAATATTTTATATCAAAAGGTACCCCATTGTATCCTAAGCCATGCTGTATTCCTCTTATTTCAAGTCATAGAAACTTCTCAGTATGGAACTTCACTCCAAATTACAGTCATTATTTTCAGCTTCTTAGTTGCATCTTCTTGAGCACTGGTTCCCAATCCCTTACTTTGAAACTGCTGTTTCAGGAAACTTAACGGCTGTAGCTATTTGGGGGGGTGTGTGTGTGATTCCATGGTGTTACCTGCTGTCTCCAGTTCAAGGCTTCAGATTGATTTGCTTCTCTGTCAGGTTTTTACGTGCCATTCAAAGCCCTCTACCAGCCTAGGGATGCAGCTGTATGCTAATTTCCCAGTTTCAACAAAACACTCATAGGTCACTACTGAAGTACTTGGTCTTCTTGATACAGAGGGAGGAAGTTTCTGGGCTGGGATGGGTGAGAAAGGCAGGGTCTGGGCCTCTTGCTGTTTCTTGTTTCTTCTCAGCTCTGGGAGATGAAGATTCTTTTCCTGAGACAGAGCTCTGATGTTAGAAATGCAGCTCTGTCACATCATTATTTCTAATTTTTAACATGAAAAAGGCAAGTTGAAAGGGAATTTGTTACAACTTCTTGTTACTCTGTCTTCTAAAAGGAAGTGTAAATGTAATCTTCACATACCATATCTTCATATAACGATTTTTAAAGGCCCTTTGGTCTGAAGTAGTGTTTGACATGAGGACAGGCAATAGTATTTCAGTATCTGGGCAGATTTCCAGACCCTGATACTATGCGCTTGTTCTGACCTGTCCTTTCGTCTGGGTGTTCTTTTTCCCCAAGACTTCTCACCGCTCAGGGGACGTGTCTTTTCGAGCTTGACATTCGCAGCTTAAAAAGCAAACTGACAAAAACTCCTTTAAGTGGAGGCTGGAGGACACACACACACATTCAGGAATGTTTTTTTCCTATTTCAAATAGAATACCCTGTTGAGTTAGACACCTTTCTTGGAGGGGGGAGGGGAGGGCATAATTATGGGGAGCATTCTAGCAAGATGCTTTGAGGAAGTAGATCAAGAAGGAATGTGCTGAAGATGTAGGGCAGTGTTATTCATGATTCCAATGAAATATAGGAAGAAGAAAGTCTTCTCTTGCCTTCCTGGATACCCCACACCCCACGCACCCCAGTGACCAATAAGGGTAGCAAAACCCCTCTTTGCTTTTCCCACTCAGTTTCTTTTTTTTTAATGTAGTGTGAAGAATGTTTTGCTCTTCTGAGGTAACCTCTTCTGACGGTTTGCTGGTTTTTGTATGAAAAGCACTGAACCCTTTAGTCCTTAAAACAGAAATCCATTTTCTGTTTGTGCTCCTCTCTTCAGTGATCATTAGTCAGTCCAGGATGCATGAATTAGTTGTTGACTTTTCTGCTTTGTTTTCTTCCTTGGTTGTTCCGTACTCTGCTGTTTCTTTGGACCATCCCAACCTTTTCTACTGAAGTGTTTTTCTGCTAGGTTTTATTCAACAGAATCTGCGTGGTTTCCCAATATGAGCCTTAATGAAAACAAATGTTTACAGCGTTTCCTGAGCATTAGGTGAGCTGCTATCTTTAATTACGAAGGGCTTGGAGATGGAGGAGGAAACCCACTTATTGCCAACAAAGGGCCCTAGGACTGTTTGTGCTTGGCTCATTCATCTCTCTCTGCTTCTCAGACAAGTGAGACTTTCTGAGCATTTGAGTACAGTTTATTCTATCAATTAAAAAAGAACAAAACAAAACCTGTCTCTTACATTGCTTAAATACCTATTAAGCCCATGAACGGAATACTAATTTCAGTGGTTCTGTATAATGAACTCTAAATTTCTGAGTCATGTCAGCCATGAAACCTCTTAACAAGGACGTGGAAAACCCCACAAAAAAAACCCTAATGTCAGTCTCAGTTCCTTAATTATTTTAATGAGTGTAGAAATGAAAAGCTCCAAAGCATTGGGTCACAGTGGTTATTTTCCAGACTGAATATAACAGGGAGGATTTATGAAGATTTTGAGCTACATTACTGGGGTGGATGAAACACAGAGCAAGAAGGTCTGAGCACTGGCAATACTCAATGCCAGCAGCACACCTCATCAGCTGACAAGCCCTTGAAAGTTCTTAGGCGGGGTGCGATACGAGATTAGATGGGGTTTTGTGTTTCTTTTCTTTTTGCCCTCCCCTCCCACTGTATGAATGCTAGCAGATATAAATCATGGTGCTTAGCTGGTGCAGAAAGCAGGTGTTGCAGTGCAGAGCAGTGCTCTACCAGCTCGATAGGAAGGCAGAAGTGCTATCTGAGGTGCCTTTGTGATAGTCCTTTACCTCTGGATGGGTATTGCTTTGAGTTCCTGTGGATTTTAATTAGGCAACGCAGTGATGCTGGGCACTACCTGCATTTCAAAACATGGATGTTACTTGAATGTCATTCATTCTTCCTTTTAATACACCTACAAGCTACTTGGTTGTGCTGCACAGTCCCTGTAGAAGAGGCTGCTGAGAGCACAGTGACAGCTTGTATGCTCCCCGTGCATCACAGAAAGTGCTCTGCTCATTCCTCTGGAAAATGTTGTTATATAATGCAGCACGGTGCTTTGCCATGTCTGCTGGGGGATCACCCCTCTGTTAGAAGGGCTGCATTGTCCATTTGGGTGTTTTAAGGATAGAATTCAGCATTACTTAATGATATGTGAAATGTAACTTAATGCATTTATCACTGCTTTAAATTTTCTGGCCTCACACAATGAACATCCCACAGTGTGAGCTTCATTTTCTCCTTAGACTGTATTATTTGTGTTATTGGCAAATGTGCTCATTTATACTAGGGAGAGAAAAATAAAGGCGGGGAACCTTGAGAAATGCCAGCTAATAACAAATAAGACAGTTGTGTTTTCTAATAAACAATGAACGTCGTAAAACTGGTGATGCTACACGCATCTTGTGTTATTGATGAAAACAAACTGCTTACTGACATCTGCAGTAACCAGCCCTTGAGTGGTGGCATCCCAGAGCCCCCCAGTGCCATGTGTTAGGCAGAATTGCTGGAATTCACAGTGTGAGACTTTCAGGTTTTGAAGGGGTTTGATTTGTTTCGTTTTCCCCCTCAGGCTTTGTTTTTTCTTCCAGATTTGTATTTCTTATACAATAGGAAATATAAATAAGATAAATATAACAAATAATATAAATAGGAATAAGGGAATAGCTGCTCTTTTCTTGGAGATGGTATGAAAAGCCGTAGGTGTTTCTTTTGGACGGCTGATTACTTCAGCCTTCTAAAGTCCCCATTGTTAACAGTTACAATCCATCAGTACTGCTCTGAAATAGCATTTCACGTGCTGTAGACTCTTCACTGCTTCTCCTGAAGAATTCCTTCTCTCTGCTGCATCCCACCACCTGATACAGAAATGACACATTTCTGCAGGTTATGAACATCCTCTGCTTCATGAGCAAATTCAAGTACCACAGCTTCTGCATCAAGTTGCTCTTAGCATGAGGAAACTTAGGTTCAGCACATGTAGCTGCTGTAACCCTGCTGTATTATGAAGCTGATTAATTAAATTTTCCTATAATTATTGTCCTACTGCTACTTTTACAGTATTTGTAGACTGATAGGTTTTTATCTTTTTTCACGCCAGGAGTTGTTTCTGAGATTCTGTAAATTGAGGTGCCATAGTTTCTATTCATATTTCTTGTCTAGAAGCATGTAGCTCAAGGGAGGGGAGAGTACCACCTTGTTCTGTAGTAGAATTCAAATGATTCATTTAAATAACGATAAACCCTAACTTTTGACGTCTCTCACTTTTCATGGCATCTGTCTAGATGGGGGAGGTTGATGTTCTGGGTCAGCTGTAGCTGTTCCAAAGACAGTGCCTTGAGCATGATTTTCCTCCATTGAGTGGAATGCAGAACATTAAAACCTTGCCAAGAAATACTTTTAGAGAATTCCCTGTTATCTGCTGAGAGAGGGCTGTAGAGGAAGAGCTGCCCTGAGTTGTTGCTTGTTCCCTATGACCCAGGGAACCTCATGGGCACTGTGGTGGGGATTCACACCACAGATCATCTCTGCTGCTTTTGGCTTGTAGAAGATGATAAAGCTCACTATCCTTCTTTCACCCCCCTGACTTCTGGCCTTCCCCCTAAAACCTCCTTTCTTCAGGGAAATGATTGTATGTAATAATTGGCTGCTAAATCCTTCTAAAGGAACTGCTCAGTAAAACTGAGTAGTCATTAATTTGACACTCCAATGCTGAGTGAATATGTGAGCTACCACAGCTGCTTTGCTTTGCATCTACACGTTGAGGGTGTTGGCTTTCCACTGGTTTCTTTTGGATTTAGAAAGACTTCCTTAAAGGGCTAAAGCTGGAAATGGTCTGAAACTTCCAGTTCCATCAGAACCATGTTTTGTAGGTATTATGGTGTTAGGCTCACCAGTTTTGGTAGGATGGGTTCCTAAATCTGGAGGAGTGTTTAGTTTTGATTTTTGATTGCCTTTAAAGCTTTTCTTTCCCCTTGGGGAAGGGGAAAGGTATGTAAAATGCAGTTAATTATGACAGTTTATTATCTCATTAAATTATGAAATACCTTCTGCTAAGCTTATTATAGTAATCTAAAAATCAGCTATTCATATTTCTGATGTTTGTCTCGAATCATGGCTTTTCACTGCAGATAACGTACATATGTATATGTGCATGTGTGTGTACATGTATATGCGTGTATAAAAGATTGAATAAGTAAAACTTACCTATATAGTTTAATTTTATTTAGCTTGAAGCATTGTTAACTGCAT
The DNA here is from genome assembly GCA_013397055.1 of Pachycephala philippinensis. Lineage (NCBI taxonomy): Eukaryota > Metazoa > Chordata > Aves > Passeriformes > Pachycephala > Pachycephala philippinensis. The sequence goes on from VWZT01008424.1 coordinate 661,215, forward strand.
CAGTCATGTCAGGCTGTTTAAGGTCACGCAATGGCTATGAAGAGAGATACTGTTAGTGACCCAGTTATTTCTAGTGTATTTTCTGATCTTGCAGATTTATGTAACAATGATGCATGGAGGAGCAGGAACACTTTTGAAGCTGCCTGGCTGCGAGGAGTCCCTCGTGGGTAGGGAGAGAGCCCTGGTGAATGCACAAAAATATAGACTAGCATGTTCAGCAAAACTCTTACTTAGATTTTGAACCCTGTATGAGACCAGGGATGTCTCTGTTTGATGTGGTTTTAATACTGCCCATATAGATTCAAAATGTGAAGTTGGAGTCACTATCTTTTCCAAAGTATAGAATTTGAATATTTGGAGATGGAATTGCAGTTTAAATTTCTTCTAAAGGCAAAATATGCCTCTGTCTGCAGTCGGAAACCACCACAGAAAATAGCAGGTTGTGGGGTAGGTGGGCTGGAATCTGGTATAGCTTTAAAAGGGATTTTGGATTTACTGATCCGAAATCATTCAAGTCTTAGTGGTGGTGCTTTGCTGAGATTTTTAGACGGCTTATGTTAAGATAAATTAAGATGCAGCTTTTAAATTAATGAAGTTAAACTGGCACAAGAGGCTGTATGGACAGGCTGTCTTTTTGATTTATCTGTCAGCAAGGCACTGGTTTAACCTACTCTTAACCCATAACAGTCCACATGGATTTGAACTGATTTAACAAAACTTAAATTAAATTGGGGCAGTCTTGTGTTGCTAGCAAGGCCTCAGGAGAAGCATCTCTAGTTCTGCCTTTTGGCATTGTCTTCCCTTGGTGATGGTGTGATAAAAGATGCATTTATTTTATTTGTTGACTTTGTTGACTTAATTCTCACCTTCAAGCTATTAAGATTTCCTTAGTGCTAAGGGCAGTCACTCACACAACCCATTGTGGTTGCATTTGTTTGTTATTTTGAACAGTATCCTGAGCTACTGAACCCATATTTAATATAATTTTAAACCAAGAAAATACTCGAGGGGTTTGTGAAATCCTCCACATATTTGTTTACCTGTGGCTCAGTGGTTGGCTGGGTATGAAAAGGATTGTGTGTTTTGTCAGATTTCTGCAGTTTTCTAATCAGGCATGTTGTGGCTGCATTGCCATTCTCTCCTTAGTCATCTGGTCCTCACAGGATTTCCATTTTTACTTTTGGGTGACTTCCACTTTCCCTGAACATACCGACAGCTCTTTGCATTCCCTCACAATATTTTACTTTTCCTATTGCTCTTGGCCTTATTTCCTGCTTTCTCTTGCTGCCCAAGCGTTCTTTCCAATTTCACTTCTTTTGTTCTTGGTGGAGTTTAGCATGGCATTTTCACCAATTGCCTTTCAGGTGCCCAGCCTTTGTCAACTGAGTGAACTGGTGTCGAGTTCATCAAATATTCACTGGCAGTCCCAGCTGAAGTAATTGCCAATTTCTTGCCGCTCCTGTGTGGGAGCACTCTTGCCACGACCTTTTGTATGGCTGTGTGGCAAATTGACCTCAGGCCCGCATCTGATTCAAGCAGGCGTGGGTGTGCACATACTGTTTTTCATAGGATTTTAATCCTTCTGCCTGCCCTCTTTCAGTCAATGTCTAATTTCAGCCTGGAAAAGGGATACAAAAGTGACTTGCCTGAGGACTGCCAGTAAATCAGTGACCAAATATGGGACAGTGCAGTTGAGGAGGAGAGAAGGTGCCGGGAAGCATCCCACGGTTTAGGGTGTTTTCGGACAGATTTACTGTGGTTAGTGATGTGAAGTTTCCTTGGTGAGTGGCCTCCTGTCCCCCAGAGCCAGGGCTGCGGGTGACAGGGCTGAGTGGATGCTACTGATGGGCTGTGACAGAGGCTGTTTTGACTCCAGTGGGGTTTGAGAGCCAGCTGTAGTGATAGGCAGGAACATCCCTCTTGCGAGGAGACTCTGAAAAACACAGATCTGGAAAGAACTTTAAGGTTAGGCATTCAGTCTGTTTTGGAGGATCAGGTTGCGGCTAAAACAAAGGCCCAGCGAGGAGCAAGGTGAGCATTGGGGCTGTCACGTTAGAGGCTGGTTGTCGTGGTTCGCATTTGAGAGATGTTAGAGGTGTGGAGAGGGCTGGTGTGTGTGAAGTAGCAGGAGCTACTTCAGTGGCACGTTGAGTTTGTAACATAATGCAGTCAGAGGAAGGAGACACATCGCTGCCTGTCACAGAGCAGGTTACCAGCAGGTTAAAATGGCTGAAGATGGTCTCCTCTTGAAGTGTGAAATTAGTTACTAGAGCATGTTTAGATTAAAGGAGATGTCTACTGAATGTGACCCTAGAGTTGTTGCAAGCGCGTGTTCCTGGAAGTTACAAGTGGTCTGCTCTTGAGGCCATTCCTTCACTCCTGCTGGCAGGTGTACCCTCAGGCTGGGCACAGCTGATCAGTGGCAGGGCCTTGCAGCCACACCTCAGGGACCCTTCCAGAGGAGCACAGTGCCAGCCAGTGGACTTTGCCCATGGGGCACCTAGAAAGTGCTCACTGCACTTTTGTGCAGTGTCACTGTCAGTGTAGACAGCATCTGGAATGCCACCTCCTCCTTTCTATTTTAAATGTTTGTAAGCTGGATCTTTGCTTGTGATGATACAGGGAAGAGTAGTGGGTGATCTGCTTATGGGTGCAGAAGTGATGGAAATCAGACCTTTTCATTACTTCAAAAGAACTCTTAAAAAACCCCCAAGGTTATCAAGTAAAAAAGCCCACCCTAACTTGTCCTCCTCGCTTGTCTTGGTGGAAACTAGGCTCCTTGTTGCAAAAGGGTTGACAGTGAAGGGGACACTGGCATTGCTGCCAGGCACGTTTTCTGTTGAAATTTTACAGTTCAGTAACTAATGTGTTTCTCAGTCAGCTTAGGGTGATCTTAATGCGAGCTGCTATTGGAAAAGGCAGTCCTGTTCTTCCCTCTAGTGTGTTCTTGCCACCTCTTTTGTGCCAGCACCAGCACTTCTGTGCTTAGGAAACCCAACCCAAAAAAGTAAAAAACCCAACCTATAAATTAATTTTCAGCTAGACTGACTTCCTCAGCCAGCTGATTATAGGGTCTCAGGAGCTCTAGTGCTGGCATAAGCAGGAACGTGTGGCTGGAGGTGAAGGGAAGAACATATACCACGCCTTTTTTCTGCAGCAGCCTCTCTGAGATCAGTTTAAACCAAACTGAACCCACTCATTTGGAGTGGGAAGATGCAGGTGAGGCAATGCAGCAGTTGCTGCCCCGGAAAGGTGTGGTCCCACTCCCTTTTTCCTCCCCCTGCTTGGACTGTGCCTTCCCATTACTTCCTGGTCAGAGTGCACAATGGGATGCAGAACTAGAAGGAACATGATTTTCTCCTTCCACTATCAGCAAGCTCTTAGTTTATCTGGGTTGTATCATCAAATGTCAGGTGTCCTGCTGCTCACATACCACTGTGTATCCTAAAAGTAAAATTAAGGAGGGTGTTAGGGAAGAAACACTGATAAATCTCACTCTTCTGTGAACAAAGTCTTCTCAGAGGGACTGTATTTTTTCACTTCCTGGACAGATGCGTGGTGTGTACGCACAATTAGTGTGTGTCTGTGTGGGTTTTTTACTATGATTACCTGGTACTGAAATGAGCTCGATATGCACCATATCTTTTTACTGGAGTCTCCAGGGGCAGGGGAATGTGACACATGTGACAAGAAGCAAGGGAGTATTGAATACTTACTACTGCAGGTAAAGAAAGAGAGTCTGCAGGGAAGGCTATAGATTGTGGTGGCACAGGAATTGTTACCATAGTTTCCATTCATATCATTAGTTCCCAGCTACTTTTTCTGGCATTCAGGAGGAAGAGAAAGACAGCGTGCTCTGGCAGTCCAGCCAGCCCCCTCTCATAGGATTTAGCATCTATGTAAAGAAGAGGTTCGAGGTGAATGGCCCCTTTCCTTTTCAGGCCAGTTTGACTGGTAGCAGGATGTGGCATGGCTTGAAAGAAGGCATGAACAGAGTTACTGGGACAATTGACTGCGTCTGCCTGATTGACTTGCAAGAATGGGCTGTTTGACTCCTGGGGAGGAAGCCTGGAGGGGGTCGTGGTTTGCTTCCAAGGGAAACTCAATGCAAAATATTACAATGATGAAGGAAAAGAGACCAAAAAGTAGAGACAGCACCTGCTAGAATTTGTATTTTATCTTCAGAGTTATATAAGAATAGCATAGGTTTAACATAATGGAATTCAGAATTACATAAGAATAGCATAGGATTAACGTAATGGAATATACTGATTGTTATTTTATTTTCTTCCCTTCCCCTGATAGCTCACTCGCATGTTTCTGTTTAGTAATCCTTTTTGGCAAGACAGTGAATGTGACTGATGGGTTTTTTATGCAAAAGTGATCACTTTGCTGCTTATCAGAATAAAGTCTGTGCAGCAGATATAGGATGTCTTGTGTCTCTTTTTTTTTCTCAATGTACATCTAAACGTTGTAGGTTTTACAAAAGAAATGTTGAGTTCCTGGTAATAGCCAGATGGTTGAGGAGCCTTCTAAAGGCTGTCCCCATGGGAAGTGCAGATACATGGTTTCAGGTGTGGTTGAATTGCAAGCTGCAACCTCTGCAAAAGGTTAAAATGCCCATAACCTACTGACCATGCAACTTTTATCACTTCCTGCCAGTAGATGGAAAATTTTATTCAAATGCTAGGGATTAATGCAGGGCTTAATTGAACAGGAAGTTTCTCAGCCATTCAGATGATGGCTAAAATGATCCATACACTGTTATTTCTGACATTTCTGCCAGAAGTAATCTGTGGCTTTCTGGCTAGTGCAAGTTGCTTTTAGGGCAAAGGTGAACGATTGCTAGAGTTGAGGTACGCGTGTTTTTCTGAGATTGGAAAACAAGAATGAAATGGTCTGTAAAATAGTTTTTTTTTTAAAGCACAATTGCAGAGAAAAGGCTGCTCAAAGTGAAAAGAGAATTTTCCTTCAGTCGCATGGCTTTGATCTTGCATCCTCTTGAGTTTTAGCAGCTGGTCAAATTACTAGGGAGGGAGCTGTTGATATGTTTGGTATTATTTGGCGTCTCTTAGGGAACAAAGAGCAGCTCCAAATTGATCAGAGACCAGGGGTTTGGGTAGTGCCCAGACATTGCCTGAGTAAGGAAGAGGGAAGCTCTGTTATCTGAACCATGCTGGTTTTGTTTAATGCCTCCTGCTTGGGAACGGGGAAGTGAGCAGGTTTTGCAGATGTCCCTCAGATGTCTGAGAACACTGAAAATAGTACTAGAAGAATATTGAAGTTGCGCAGTGTGTTGTGCTAGAAGTAGTTTTGAATCCTCTGTAATTAAATAGGGGGCAATGCTCAAGTTTTCTCAAAATGGGCAGGTTTTAACATTCTATAGACTGTCTTCCATAAGGTGGGAAATCTTTTTGTAGGGGTCAAAAACGCTTTTGAAAGTAAACCAAGCCTGTGGTAGATAACAAAGTTGCCTGGAGCTCCACACAGACAGCAGCATGGTGTTGCAGAGCACTGAAGTGGAAGGGGAGACCATTTTGCTCCCCTAGGCACAAATTCCACATTGGCTTTACCTGAATATCAGAAGACTGTGAGGGTTGCTTCATTCTTCCACCTTCAGCCAGTGCTGGCAGCAGGACCTTGAGAGGTTCCTTGCCAGTAGGTGGAGACCGTGCAAGTGAACTGGAAATTGCATCCTCCTTCCAGTGGGGAAGGTGTCTGTTGGCGTGGAGTTCAACCTTGTTTACTTCCAGCACAAGGGACAGGGTTTAATATGAAAAAATAACTTCGTTCTTGTGGTTTTCTTCTTGAAGAGAAGTTTGTGGACATAGTACACACTCAAACATCTGCTAGTGATTATTAAAAACCAAGCAAATGTAAATGAGTTCCTTAATTCTTTTTTTCTGCCGCTGTGGTTTTGCATTTTAACTTTCTAACATGTGGTGATGTTCTTCTCTGTGCAGCAGCATGGCATAAAATGGTAGACCTGCCCTAAAGTTACTTGTTGGTGATGTTCTTCCTGTAAAACTTTCTGGTATGGCGTGGTGGGTTTGGCTCAAGCTGAAAAGCAGGAATCTTGGGTCACACTGCTAGAATAGAGGGGCAGCCCTCACTTCTGGATGCAGGAACCAGAAACCGTGGTCTCCATTTGCCAAGTGCTTTTGTAGGTAGCTGTGCTCAGCTGTGCTTGGTAAGCAGGTTGCAGAGCACTCTGGTGAAGAGAACCAAGTAGCAGCCTGAGATGAAGAATGCTGCAGAAGAGGAATGGCTCCAGAGCATGGGTGCAAGAGCAGAAGTAAGCTGTACATAGGTGGGAGGTGGGGAGGAGTCAGAAGTTGTAGCTTTTATGGTACTGCTGAAATCAGTCCTCATCAGCTGGTGCTTGGTACTGCTTCACACCAGTGCGGTGACTCCCAGTGTAGCTCAGTCCCGAAGAGTCAGCTTGTCTTTCAAGTGTCATAAGGTGTCTCTAGGGAACAATCTCTGCAGCATGCATAGCCCAAAGAACAGCAAGGAAAGAGATGTATCCAGGACACAGCCCCATCCAAAATGGACTTCTGGAATACATTCCTGTTTCTTGTTCCTTCCGAATGAGGCTGTTTTTGCATTACTATACACCCTCGTAGCTTCTGTGAGCATACCTGAGCTGGCCTGGCTGAATGCTGTTGGCTGTGGTGTTGAAGGTGTCAGCAATAACCAGGACTTTGGGAGGAGCATTTGTAGGACTCACAGTCTGCAGCATTGTTGTTAGATTCATTCCCATGTGGGCTGATGAATTTGAAGGCTTAGCCTGGGTGGCTTTATGCAATGTGCGATATGGTACAGTGTAGACACAGCTGGAGTACAACTTGGAGCAGTCAAAGGCTGAAGTACCAGTGCTTATGTTCTTAGACTAGAAATGAAGCTGCTCCAAAATGGGAATTTTTAAGAACTGTTGCAGGACAAAGGAAGGGTGGCACCACCTGTCTCCAGTATTCAGAAGGATCTCTTCTGCCATCTATTGCCACGTACAGCTCACCACATGTCTGTATTGAGAGGAAAAATTTTTGTCCAATTTCAGGTGGTACAGCCTTGGAGAAAGTAGATTTAAAAGAATCATTGTCTTTCTGATTGTCCAGATCCCACACTTACTTACAGAGGAATAAGGCTTTGGTCCCAGATTTGTGGACAGTCTGTAGGACAGTTGCTGTAGTGTGATCTGATGACAGAGGCTGTAAGAAAACTGCTTCTTGGGAGCTGCATTCAGCTGCCATATCTTCATTTGATCACACTCCCACTGCTTCTTCTCTCTGGACAGCAGCTGATAAACCTTCCCATACCTGCCACAGCCACCGGCACATGGGATGGATGGAAGAGTTTGAGTATTTGATGGTCATGAATGTATTTAAATCTAAGTCAGCCTTTCTCCAGCTGCTAGTGTGTGAGCTGGAAGCATGCCATTGTTGAGATATTTGAAGGTAGAGGTGTGGTTTTGTAATTGCATTGTGCTGGAGTTGCACCTTGGTAACTCAAGAGTTCTGTTTTGGTTTAAGCACAATGAGAGGTTGTGACCCTGCCTACAGTGCTGCAATGATGCAAATTGTGTGTGGTAAGCATGGACTGTTCTTGCATCAAGTCCAGTTAAAACCAGTTGCAGCAGTAAGATGAGAGGAGACCCATTCTTCTGGAGAAGGGCTGCAACTTTGACTAATTATGCTTTTGATTTTTTGGATTGCTTCTTGTTCCTCTTTGCTTTCCTGTATCCTGAAGTGTATGAAGGGCACTCAAGTTCACACAGGGAAATCCTACTGCTACATAAGTGTAGTGTTAAAATTCCCTGACAACCATGGATGTTTCAGGGCAAAAACCCAGGGCATTTAGTACCCAGCGTGATTTAGCCCTCTCGAGGTTATCTAGACCACAGAAACACCTGAACTTATTGGATCCACAGGTGAAATCTGAATGCAGTGTTAGTTTTCTACAACACGTTCTATAAACTGTCTAGTATGTGCCTCAGTCTAGCAGGCAGGCTCTCCATACCTGCGTCATTGTGACTGCTTGTGTGTGTGATGTGGAGTATGTACAAGGCTCATTTATGGTGGCTGGAGTTGTCCAGTCCCTCCACAGTTAAAGTGGTGGTGGGTGGTAAACAGTGCTCAGCAGCTTTTGAGGACTCCCACTTTGCCCAAGGCTACCTTGTGTGTTGCTTGAACAGCTAGCTGTTTCACTTAGTAGGTATAAGTGTCTGCTAAACTGCATGACATGAGGTGGGTTTGGAGACTGCAAGTACCCTCTTGTAATCAGTGAGCATTGTCAGGAAAAACAGGCGGTTCCAGAATTAATGATAATTGGAGCAGTTTTCAGCAAAAAAAGTTTCTGTCTAGCTGTACTTTGAACTAGTCATGAAGCATATGGGTTAGCTCAATTACTGTTCATTAAATGCCATTCCCAAGCACCTTTCTATTGTTAACAGGAGAGGAGGCTCTCAGAAGCCAACTGTTTCCCGTTTAAAAAAAACCACAAACACACAAAAAATCTCAAAGGAAAATGTGCATCTATTCATTGTTGCTAAAATTTTAGAGCAAGAAGTGTTTTTTTTACGGAAACGTGCCCTGTTAGGCTCAACAATCAAGGACTGAATAGAGATGGGCTTAATATTGTGCTTTGGATCACTTGAAAATTTAGATCTGGTTTAAAATCATGTATTAATTTAGGCACAATTTTTATTTACTGGCCCACGGAAGGTAAAAAAGATTGAGTGATAAAGGTCTTAGTAAAAACAGATTCTGAAAATTGTTGCATTCAACCTTTCTGGAATGTTTAATTCACTGAACAGTAGCCCAGATTCTTTTAATCATATGACAGGATTAAGAATTACACTCTTAGCTGCTAGTACAGGTCTAGGTTGTGTCTTGGATGACATTATCTTGCAAATTGTTTTGAAGAAGCCATGTCTGAGAGCGACCCCATGCTTTGCACCAGTTACCTGCACTTGATATCTGCATGGATGGGAGCAACCAGGTCTCTTAACTTCTAGTCCCTTCGTGGTACAAACAGGTGTGGGGACACAGATGCTGATTGAATCTCTGTTTCCACTACTGCGGACTTGCTGGCAGTAGCAACGGAGCCGGAATGTTATCAAATGGGCAACAGATAGCACTGATATGGGCAGGAAATGCTATCCCAGTAGCTTTGGGGCACGTGGGAGAGGAAATGCAGTTCAAAGGACTCCTTCGCACTCCTGCTTTCTTCTTGCTCTTGGTGTGGTGCCATTGATTCACCTGACAGCGTAGCTTGGGACACAGTGGTGGCAGAGGTGTGTGAGTACAGACAGAAACACTGCCTAGTGCCACCAGAGCCAACACGTGCGCTCAGGTGTGCTCCAGGGACAGCCAACAAGATCTTGTGTTCTGAGGGGAATTTTTTCCCACCCCATTTTTTTGATTATCCAAATGTTAACCCTCACAGATGGGGGGAAAAAGAATATGTTTCATATAGCTTTGGCATCATTGATGTAGACGGCTTGTTGGTTTGAAGTTTGGAGCCCTGTTCACATGAACTGGTCGTCTTCTAGAAGCTTACTGTTGGGAGGGAATGTCTTGGACTTAAGACTGAGTCTTGAAAGGTTAAAAGGTGGTTCAGCCATGCTTCCTGCTGGCACATGTGATAGTGATAAAGATTTCCTGCTTGTCCCATGAAGAATGATACCTCCAGCAACAAGTTTTGCATGCTCATCTTGAGCTTGCCTAGAAGTGCCTGTCACATGGTGGATTTTGTTTGAGGTGGAAATTACACACTTGATAATCATCTGATTTCCAGCAGACACCTGGCTATTAAAGCCTAGATTACTTTCTTTTTATTTAATTTTACTTTTAAATGAGGGCAGGATATTTCTGCAGCCTGTCAGGTTTGGGTGAGTTTACCTTGCTAAACAAAGCTGCACACACAAGTGAATGTTTCTGTACAGACATGCTGTGTGCCTGGCCGAGTGCCACATTGTAGGGTGCAGTTACACAATTTACATACTTGGTTTATCACCTCCAATGAGACCAAAAGATGGTGCACTTCAGACCTCATCAAGATCAGGGGTACTGAGCCAAGTAAACCTCAGAGATAAGTATTTCGCCATGCCAGCAAAATGTCATAGCAAGGAAGTAAATAACCCAGGTACACAGCAGAGGGCAAGCTGTAATGGAGTGGTCAGAACAAAATCTGTGAGGTAGAGTGCTCAGCCATGCCAGAACTTTCCCTTAATTGTTAAGTAAAAAGGACATTGCATTGAGAAGGAAAATGGGAATTAGTCACAAAACTGTACTGCTCAAACAGTTACTTCAGCTATGGTTCCTACAGTGTTTGGAAACGTAACTCCTTGTGGTGCTGTTACCCAGAAAAAGGAAACATCAGACTACAAAAAAGCAGGAAAAGACAATAGCAAAAGTGGAGCTCCAGGAGTAAGTGACAGGTAATGAGACCAAACAGCAAGGACATATTGTAGCACATACTAAGCAGGAAGTTTTGTGAAAACCTGCAGATTGCTGGAGATGAGAGAACGTTTGCAGAAGATAGTTTGTTTTGCAAATCTCTTCCCAGTTGTGATGCTTAGGCATGAGAACAGCCTCTCAAACCCAGAATTTTCTATAAATAGGTTAGTATGAATGCAAATATATTACAAATCTGATTGTGCATATTTTTTTCGTGTACGTTTTATAGTACTTATGCTTTGTTTTTGCTTAGGAGTTATGGAGTAATAAACTGAAAAGAGTCAGATTTTTGTACCAATGTACAAATAAATCTCACATACTGATAGTTTAATTCTTGATTTGTGGCTAGCACAACACGCACTGTTATCTAGAATATTACTGTTTACAAAATTTAACACAGACTGGTATACTAGCCTGAGCTTTGCTTTGCAAAAAGACCGTCTTTGTGTATTAAGTCTTTTCCTAAATGTGAACTTATTTTACAAGCTAAAGGAATGGCGCTAGGATATTCTATTTTAAAAGGCATTCTGAAGTATTTTTCGTTAACACAGACTGCAGTGTTTTAATTATAAAGAATGCAATTTGCTTAAGATATTCAACTAAAAATAAATTCTACTGTAGAAAAGCTTCAAAAAGTATATTTTGTGTTGGGAGAGAAATGTTTTGTAGTATAGTCTGAGTTTTTGCAATCAGGATATTTTTGTTGAGGAGTTTTAGTCTCTGGCTGAAATTTACTTTCTCAGACCTAAACAGTCACTTCAGTAGAAGAGAAGCATACCCAAAGGAGGTGAGACTTCCTCAGGCTGAGGCTTTTTTGAACTTTGTGTCATAGGTATGTGTTTAAAGTCTCTCAAAAGCAGTAGAAGGAAAAAAACATTCTGTTGAGAGAAGGTGGTTTACTGTTTATATTTAAATAGTCTAGATATTTCTGGCTGCGTGTTGGGTGTTCGCATGACGTTTAGATGTGGGATTATGTTGAGTTCTTTCCTCATCCTTTTCAGTCTTGCGAAGTTTTTTCTGTTTGCGTATTTATAAGCCTTACATAGTGTGTACCCTTTCAATGAGGACAAAGCGAGCAATTTATTTTGAGGACGGAAACAGGATTTTTTTGTTCTTCCTGCTGCTCATGCCAGTCTGTCTGTTGTTGCCAAATGCACACTAAATAGGTCATTCCAGCGGAACTCTTTGCATTAAGAAGCAAAGAGCAAAGCCGTGTTGGTGGTGTTCTGCATTTGAACAATCATGGATTCATCTAGGTTGGAAAAGACCTTTAAGATCATCAACTCTAGCCATTAACCCAGCACTGCCAAGTCCACCCGTGTCCTTAAGTGCCCCGTCCATGTGTCTTTTTAATGCCTCCAGGGATGGTGACTCAATCACTTCTCTGGGCAGACTGTTCCAATGCTTTGCAACCCTTTCTGTGATGAAACTTTTCCCAATATCCAATCTAAACATCCCCTGGTGCAACTTGAGGGCATTACATCTGGTCCTGTCACTTGTTACCTGGGAGAAGAGACCAACCCCCACCTGGCAACACCCTCCTTTCAGACAGTTGTGGAGAGCAGTGAGATTCCCCGAGCCTCGTTTTCTCCAGGCTGAACACCCCCAGCTCTCTCACTTGATTCTCACAGGGCTTGTGCTCCTGCCCTTTAACCAGCTCCGTTGCCCTTCTCTGGACATGATCTGCCACCTCAGTGTCTTTCTTGTGAGGGGCCCAAAACTGGACAAGAATTCGAGGTGTGGCCTCACCAGTGCTGAGTACAGGGGGACAATCACTGCCATTGTCCTGCTGGATACACTGTTCCTCTCTAAATTTTAGATAGACACCATCGTACACACACAGTGTCTTTCTGAGCACTTCTATCACTTCTCTTCTTCCTTGCTCAGAAGTGGTGTGTGAGTACAACTTGCTATGCTTCATCTGATGTAACTGCAGTGAAGAAGGAGGGTACAATCCTCCTTTGACAACAGCTTCACACTTAGATTGGATTAAGTGTAATGTGAAACTATACCTGAAATAATTGGTTTTATGCTGCTAGAGGTTTTCATGGGGACATACAAGTTTACTGAGGTGCATACATGCCTTCACAAGGAAGCAGTTTCAGTTGTTGCCAATGTTTTGAAATATGTGTGTTTTTCATTTGCTGGTCCACCTTTGAAATTGGGCATGTTTACATAAATCTGAAGCAAGGGCTGCTTAAGAACATGTCTTTCGCTTCCTAATCTTATCATCCCAGTATGCTGTAGCTACAGTATAGCTTATTTCTTGCTCACAGCTCACTCTGTATGCACTCTCAGGCACTGAAGTAGAAGCCTGTGGAGCACATAAATATCCATGCAAGGCATAGTAGTTGTTGCAGAAACCTAAAGGATGCTGCAGTCATAAAAGAGTACCTTCATTTACTAGTGTTCATAAATTGAATCAGTGGTATTTACACCCTGTAACTGCTCATGGTTTTAATAAAAGATGGATATTTCATAAGGAGGTCTGTTTTTGTGGTGCTGATGAGGTCAAACTGAGCAGATGGAAGTACAGCAATCTTCAATGCTGGTATGAGAGGAGAAGCATCTTGGACACATCTGACCATATAGCAACAAGTTTCCACCACCTCCCTGGGGAATAGGAAAAAGTTCATGGTTGTAAGTGGAGGGAAGACCTTGGATTTTCTCTGTCCTTGGTGAAGTCAAGGGCCCCCATGGGTAGTGAAGTACCTGTGATGCTGCCAGGCCAGGCTCCGTGCCCCACCGGGATTTTTTTGTCCCAGAGAAGAACGCTGGCATAGAGTGTACTTTCAAAGGCAGACAGAACCAAAAGTGCTTTCAGTTCACTAATGCATTTCACATCTATGCCAAACTTGCAAGTCATTCTCTAATCTTCTTTCAGTGCTCTGGGGACTGATAATAGGGATACTGCAAACCAGCATGGATGATTCTTGCTGCAAAGGGTTAAATTTGAACCGTGAAAGAGGCTTAACCTTTACTTTTTGGGGTGGTGGTCCTCCTTCATGCTTATCATCGATCACATGAGATTTGAGCAGGTACAGAGATGCAGAGATTGGGTGGGTGAATGTTTTTAACAGCCTGGCTGATGAAGCACATCAGTGGGAGAAAATTGCTGTGCAGAAAGCTGGGATGCTTGCTAACCTTTATAGTCTGTTTTTTGCCGAGAGAGCATATGTTTTGTGCAGAACAGAAGCCAACACAAAGCATTTTTCTCTGGCTGCCTGTATGGTTTTGGTGATAGAAATGCAGTTGCTTGAAATTAAAATCCCATTCATCCTGTGCGGGAGTCCTCAGTCTGCTTGAAGGAATGGGGCTTTGCAAAGCAATCTGAGTAATTTTGTGGAGATACAGGCAGATCTATACAATACCTTCATTCTGGAAAGATAATTGTTCACAGATATGAGGAAATATACGTGTTAAATAGTCTTTCCGTTCCAGTTCACAAATTATAAGCACCATGATAAAAAAATTTGTAAACACCGGGTTATTTTTGCCATGGAGGAGATGAAAATAAGCAGTAAAAATGGCTGGTATGTTTTGTTGTTTGGGGCAGTGGGGGTTGGATAGTGAGGACATGGACAGTTTTATGCAGAGTTTAGGGAGAAAACTGCTGAATGTTACTTTTGCTCTTTGTTGTCAGTAGGGGACGTGTATATTCATACAAACATTGCTGGGATTTTCAATATTTTTATTTTGCTGTCTCAGCGACATGCAGAAGTTTAAAATACAGTAACAAACCTCTTGTTACCCACATATTTAAGGTTAATGCCCGTGAAAAACAAGAGGTTTGCCAAGTACGTGTTTCATCCATACTGAACGATAACTGTGCTTTCCTTAAGTCACAACAGTCAAGGCTGCTGTGAAGTGACAAGACCTGGGCTTCCCTTCAGTGTTATTTGATATATTTCGCTTTGACATTATGTAAATACTCTGCTATTAGGGAAGAAAATGACATAAAATTGCATCCTTTCTCAACAAGATTTTAAGTTCTTTCTGTAGCTTCTCTCCTTTTTGAAGCTGTAATAAAGATCATAATTAGAATCCCAGTTGCTTAAGTGAGAAATTAGCATGTTCTTATATGCTGAGCTGAGCCAGGTTCCCAGCGAGACCCCCTCCGGGTATCTGTCCTGCCCCAAAGTGCTTTCCCTAATACCAATTTACGTTCTAGACGTATTAAAGAAAATCATATTCATTGCAACCTAGCAGTTAATCAGAGCCTTCAGATAGGCTTGAAATAATTTGCAGCCAACTGCCAAAACCACCTGCAGCTGTTCATTTCCTGCAGCCGTACCTGGGCATGCTCTAAAACTAATCAGGGAGTGTCACTCCATTGACCAGTACCAGTATTTGACTGAACAAATTCACTCCATGCATGTCCTTCATTCTTACAAATTTATCCCAAATCCTGCTTAACCCCACTGCTGACCTCCTTGCTTACTGTCTTCTGGGCTGTGGCCAAACAAAAATCTAAAGGTTTTGACCTGATGTTTTCCCTGTCAAAAATATCTTTTCCTAAAGGTTTTGTTTTTTTTTTTTTTTAAACTGGGCACAAATATATATACCTTATCTATTAATACATACTTTACTATGGAAATAAGATTCTAGCAGATTGGAATAAATTAAAACCTTAATGGGGCTAAAATAAACCTAATTTGTAAATTAATTAAAAACAGAAAGCAATGAGCACTAACACTTAACAAAAAAAAAAAAGATATTTTCATGGTGCAAAATACAGATTTAATTTCCAAATAAGTGAATGGTAAACTGTAATTGTATCATCTGCAAGAAGACGCTCAGAACATATGAAACAGTAGTCACAGATTTTACAGTCAAGATGTTACCTTTCTGGTTTTCCAAACTGTAGCAGAAGATACCAAAGGGTAAAACAAATAAAATACTGTCTTCATACTTGACCCAACTAGGGATTTGGTATTGGTACGAAATGGATTCAGAGCTTTCTCTCTCTCTCTCTCTCTCTCTCTGTCTCTCAAATGGTGAATTTTTATGTTTTCTGCCTAACATGTTTCTGATGTGCTTGTGTTTCCACAGGCCAAGGCTGCAAGCACAAAGGAAGTTTGCTCAGTCCCAGCCAAACAGTCCCAGCACAACTCCAATAAAGATAGTGGAGCCGTTGTTACCCCCTCCTGCCACTCAGATTTCTGACCTCTCCAAAAGGAAGCCCAAGACAGAAGATTTTCTCACTTTCCTCTGCCTTCGAGGTAGGTGTCTCGCAGCAGCCCTGGGGCACAGTTTCATTCACAGAAGGAGCTGTGGCACTGCACACCCAAGCAGCAGCCAGACAAATGTACTGGAGCTGCACTTGAATGTATTGTGTGCATTTCAACTCTCAGCAATTTGACTGTATCTGCAGCAGGAGCATTCGAGTTCGTGGTTCTAAAGATCATAAAATGAGGCTGGTAATAGTGCAAAAATAAATCTCTTTTATGCTTGGCTCTCTGTTATCCTGAATGGGTTTTTGTCTAGCTCTGTTAAGTCCTCCCCATCCTCCTTTGTTTTGTCTGACTGTAAACTGAAGAAGTGCTTAACTTGCTCGAGTACTTGCTACTGCAAGAGGAGAAAATCTGCTTGGAAATTCCCCTTCTCTACCTACTCACTGTCCTTTATTGTTCAATCTGAGTGAGGCTTTTCATGTGACAGTGGGTGGAGGGGTTGCCATTGTTCTTGTCTGCCTCAGGAGCTGGATTGTTCCTGTGGTAAAATTAAAGCAGGTGAGCTCCTCCTCTCAGCAACCCAAGTACAAAGGAGACATCTGAAAATGTGGAGTGAGATACCTGAATTACCTCACAGGAACAGGTGCCTGCGCCTGGCTGGAGCTGTGTGGTGTGTCTGGGATTGATGGGCTGCATGTCTGCAAGCCTGCATGTCAGACTTGGGGGGCCTGAGCATGAGTTACAGCTCAGTGTCTAGATTAAGCTAGAGAAGATGTTACTCGAGTGGTCATTTTTCTTAGGGCTTTCCATGGCCCTGTGTCCCAAGTCGTGTACTGGAGAGAGCATCTTTCAGTTTAATCCCCCAATTGTCACGTTATCTCTTGCGGTGTGTTTCTCTACAGGTGCTCCATCCTCTGTGCTGGAATGATGCCTTTTGCTGGCTTTTTGTCCCCATTACCTGCTGAAAGGGTGTGCATTTGTTACAGATAGGCCTTGTCTGCAAAAGTCTTAGCTAGTGGGCTGAATCTTTCAGAGCTTGCGTTTGAGTTCCCCTTTCTTAGGTCTCTGTTGCATCTGTGGACAGCAGTGATCAACACCACCCATAGCTTCCTGCTGAGGCTTTCTCACCTTAATGCAGTGTGGTTTGATTTCTTTTTTCTTCTCTTCTTTAAGATTTGAGGCTAGTGGTACCTTTAGACTGGTTGCTAATTTATCCATCTTGATTCACATCCAGTATGGAGCCTCCATCCTTTTGGGACCTCTGGTAAAGCGGGTGGGTGGAGGGGATAGAGGAGGGTGATTTGCTGGCCTTTGTGTTTGTTTAAAGGATGAAGAGGAGCAGAATCTAATGGAGTTTAAAGTGGCATCATGGTCCTCTGAAATTTAATCTGTAGAAATGTATTTCTAATTTAGTGTGCTGTGAGGTTGATCAGTCTGTTGGCAGCGTGTCACTGCTGTGATCTGGGCCAACTGCCACAGTTGTTGGTGGGAAGAGTCAGATGGGGGTTGTGTGTGTGTGTGTGTGTCTGTGTGTGAGCACACATGGCTGCATTCACACACTTGTTTCCACTGCTTGCTAACTAAGCATGTGTTATTTATAGCTTTGAAGGCACTTGCACTTACAGAAAGGCAACCTGTGTGGGGGTGTCACTTATCTCCACTTATATTTCCTACTCTCTTAGCACTCTGGTTTAACAATGCAAATGGGAAGCATGGGTACTTTAGTCCTATTCCAGTGCTTCATGTTGTTGTTTTTTGTTGTTGTTGTTATGGGTTTGGTTTTGGGTGTTGGTTTTTTTTGTTTGTTTTGTTTTGGGTTTTTTTGTTTGTTTGGGGTTTTTTTTGTTTGTTTTTTTGGGGGGGGCATTATTATTTTTTAA
>VWZT01008424.1:679382-693042 GCA_013397055.1 Pachycephala philippinensis
AACAAGAGATAACAGGTTAATGGCCCAGCTGCTGGTAATAGAATACAGCTGTGTTGTAACCTAGGACAGCTTCTTACTCCATCACCCCTGTATGAAACATGAAAAGAGCCAGTTAAAAAGAGGTGGGGGAATCTTCTTGGACATCTGCTACCTGGATGCTTCTCTGTGGAAGAGCAGGAGGGTGTTGTCGCTTGGAGGGAGGACTGGGTTGTTTAGACTTGTATTAGCATCGTTCTGGCTTCTGTGCCTGAACTGCTGTGTCCTTCAAGAGGTCCTGGCTGCCTGACGTTGTGTCCGTTTGGCATCTGGGAATGTTTAGTTCCAGGTGGTTGTCTCTTTTGATGTGTCCATTTCAAAAAAAGGAGATGGAAGCTGTTTGTTAATGCTTGTAGGGAGTTCATGTAGCAGCATGCTGGTACATCCAGCTCCAGAAAGGTCCCACAAGTGATTTTCCAGGGCACTGGCAGGCTTAGTTGGCTGCTACTCTTCTGTTGGTGTCTAGTGAGCTTGGAGAGGGAAGAGCCAGTAGCTTACTAAGATGCTGCATTGGGAAGACTTGGGATTTTTTGGAAGGGATTTATTTTGATTTGGAGCCTCTGTGCTGTTATTTATTGAAGTGTTGAGGGTTTCAGAATTGTTTGCATGGTGGGACAGGTGGTTCTTCCAACTTCTGTCCAGCTGCCATGTGTCCAGCCTTGGCTCTTTGTACTTTTACAATGAAATGCAACATGCAATTTTATGGAAATAAGAGCACACTCCCAGGGTTGAAGCCAGCACTTCGAAAATTTTAAGTGTAGTAGTGATAAGATCCAGGACAGTAAATCCCCATGTTTGTTTAATTTAAAAAAAAAAAAAAAATTAAATTAGGACTATCTTAGGTCCTAGTCCTTCAAAATGCTCTGGTGATACAGTCCCTGGACTCAGGTCAAAGCCTTTTTTTCGACAGGAGTAATTCCCAGGATTGGTGGGAATGCAGCTCAGCGGTCTTCTCTGTCCTTGTCCCACCACACCCCCCAGCGGTGTCAGAAGCACCGCATACATTTGTCGCACCACAGAATCATGAATCATTAAGGGTGGAAAACACCTTCAAGATCACCAAGTCCAGCCTTTGACCAAACTCCACCATGAATTCACATGTCAGTGTGTACTTTTGTTTTCTGGTTTTAAACAGAGAAATGTAATAATCCTGTCACCACTACAGGTTTACTCTTCCTTGTTCTTGCGGGGTTTATATTGAGTGGGAGCAGCTGAATTCTGTCAGTGAGGGAGCAATACTATCATGCTACAGTGTGGAAGAAAGGCCCTTGACATGCATAATGTCCCATACTTAGGAGAAGGAGTCCCATTTACCTGTCCTGCTATGTGTAAGAAAATGTAATGATTCAAATAATTTTAATTTTAACTCCCCCTCACTCCATTAGCACCCTGTAATTTCAAAGGGAAATAATTTAACCAAGATGACCTGCTTGGTTTCATTATCCAGAACACGAAGGCTTTAGACATATTTTTAATTAGTTTGTTTTTCAAACTCTTGATTTGGTAATACACTGTACTAATTACTTCTTAAAAGGTAAGTGGAGCACAATGAAAAAGCTGTAACAGTTGATGAATATCTGAGCACCCTGGAATACATTTCTAAACTGACCAAACTTGGCAAGGCTCCTCTGCTTTCTATTATTTTTAAATCCTCCTTTTAAAAAAGTTGATTTTTNAAATTTCAACACAAGGAGGGGAATAGTACGGATATCTCTGAAGTGTTTGTCTGCAGTGTTGTTATCTTTAAATAGCTTCTTTGAAGGAGCCTGTATGCCCTTTGCCAGAGGCATAATTAGTATCTTTCAGCAGTGTGTAGATATGAGTGTGTCATCTCCGTGTGGTTGTACAACAGCTCTCACTTTTACTGTGTTTTCTGCCTCTGATCGTATTTTTCTTAATAGCTTCTGTTACAGTGCATTTAAGTTACCTCTGCCCTCTGTAATTATTTACAGGTTAAAATATTGTGAGTCAAATATCTATAAAGGAGGAAGGAGAAGCAACTCCCTGTGAGCAATAGATCTTTGGCAAAAGGTGATAATAGGAAGGCTGCGATTAGGAGACTACATTTTAAGAAGTTTTCCCATGATCAATTTTCTAATTAAGCTGAGCCGCTGGGAGTTACATGCTAGAGAATTTCAGGGATTCCTAAATAAAGATGGTTTAATTGAGATCTCACAAATTGAGTTTTCAGGCCCTTCTATTCTGCAAAACATGTGATTGTTCGTTTTCTTTGAGTGCTGTGCTGACTTAATAATCTGATGATTTATTGCAATTGGGCAAAGTCCAAATAAAAAAGTTCACTATATCATGTTTGTCTGAACTTCAGTAACTTCTAACTTTTAGTGCAGTGTGCTCTTAAACAGGCTTTTTATTCTTTTCAACACCTATATTTGGGTGGTAAAAAGGCTCAGGGGCCTTTGATCCCAGTCTTCTCTTTTGAGTCCTGATAAGAGAGGTTGACTGTGTCAGTTCATACCTGCAGAGATTTTTGATTACAGTGGGAGAGCCCTCAGAACCAAAACTTGGGAGCTCTTAATTTTGGGCATGTTAGAAAACAACTGTTAATTTGCTTATCTTTCAGCAAGGCAAAAGGTATGTTTGCTGTTAGTTGGGTGTCAATAGGTACTGTAGTCAACGTGTGCTGTGCTTGGAGAGCTGCTGACTTGCATTGGTCACATTCTTGAAGCACCAGCCATTGGTACCATGGAGACCTGCTCACCACATCAGAGTAAGCAGACTGAATAGCACAGCAACTTGATTAGGCTGGAAGCAAAGCAATGAAATGCTGACACTGTCCAAAAGTATGAGCTTCTTTGCAGTCTGGGTTAGTTTGTATAATTCCAAAATAATACTAAAACATGCAGACATACAATAATTAGTTTAAAATACTGGAAGAAAAAATTTTATTGATTTTGTTATTAAATCATTTAATACTTGAAATTAAAATATTAGGATGGATTGAAAATATAAGAATAAACTTTAAGGTGCTGAATTTTAATTGCACTAACCATTTAATAAAAATAAGTTTGCATTTAGTAATTGTAATCTCAAAATTTCTAAGTTCTTTTTTAAAGTTAGAAGTAACATTAAAGTGTAGAATATAACCTGTTTCTCATATGTGCAACCATTTAGGCCACCTGTGGAATATGAGCTACTAAGCAACTCGTGGTGGTTTAGGACAAGAGTAATTTAATTAGTGTTGGTGGGGAGAAGTGATTATACAGGCTCACAGTGACAGCACGTGTGTGAAGTACAGAGAGAGCCTAGTGACCACCGCCATGGCATTGTTCCTTCCCAAGGGAACAGAGTGTTGCTGGAGTGCCAAAACTCCAGGCACCCAGTGGAAGATGCAATTTCATGTCAGTGTGTGCCTACTGGGAGATTTAAGAGGTGGGAAGCAGTGCTCAAGTAAGATAGAGTATCCTGTGTGTAGTACTACAGCTGAATTAAAGTTTTTTCTTGCTCTTCCAGTTTTTGGGCCCTTTCTGATGTTAACGATTCCAGTATCTACCCCTGCAAAAAAGCTACAGGATACAGTTAACTGTTTGAAATGGGATCTTGAGGTGTAGCTTTTGTATTTGTCATAGATTCCCTCTGAGTCCCTCAGCGTGCTGCTTAGTTTTTAGTAAAATGAGGATAAATATTTAACTATGTATATAGGCATGGACATAGCTGGATGTTATGGATGAGCTACTGGCATAAAATCGGAGTGCTGCGATGGCAGCAGCAATTCAAAGCCTCGCTGCCCAGTAATGGGCAGTGTAAAGTATTCTGGCAAAGGCAATTCCTGCCCTTCATCCCAGCCAAAAACCTCTGAACCTGCTTCTCTAACCTGTGAATATACCATAGGTTCAGTGTTACCCAAATGACTCGATTTTGTGCATAGGGATGGGGCCCAGGATCTCTTGGGTATGAAGCACAGCCTGGTAGCTTTTTGGGAATGGCATCACAGTGGTTTGAAACTTGCATATTTGTTTTGTTCTTGGTGGAAGGGAACATAAAGTTTTGGGGGTTGAAGTGCATGTGGAAAGGGTTGGTTTTGAGGTTCACTGTAAAATCTATTCGGGCTGGTGGAGCTTAATTGCTTTGAGACTGTCAGATAGGAATTGTAGATGTGGGAAGCACTCCTTTCGTTTTTTTAACTTTTGAGTGCTCTGTTACTCTGGAGTGTTTTGCTAAGTTTGGAAAGTCAACCTTTTTTTTTTTCCTGCATACTCATTTCCCCACCCTTGCTCCATTTCCCTATAAAAGGAATAATTTTCTTCAGTTTTTTGGGTTTAGCTGTACTACTTTGAAGAACAGACTGGGAAGTAAATGGAGTTTAGGTTGCTACACTAGTCGATAAATTAGCTGTGACACTAGTGGCACCTTGTGATTCATACAGTGGCAGCAGAGGGAAGAGTTGGAGCTCTGTTTTATTTCTGTATTTGGGATAGCCTTTTCCTCCCTCTCGCTCAGGCACCGGGGAGCTCCCTCTGGGACTGTTCCTGCAGGTGGACTCACACAAGTGAACTACAATTGCTCTTTCCTATAGAGTTTATGCAGTTTGTACTCCTTTAGCCTGGCTTGGTAAAACAACCATAAGGTGCAGGCATAAATTACATATATTTGCACTTCAGGGACTTGGCGTTGTCTTGCCAAAACATAATAAGTAGGACATATAGTAAATGAAAAGCAGGCCCTAAATGTTAAGCATTGAGATGCCAGCACATCAGGAGCATTTGAGAGGCAAGGTTTTTCCACCTGCATACAGCCACAAAATGGGGCTGTGTGTCAGAGAAGCCAAACCTCTGAACGTGGCTCACTGTAGGGCTTGGCATGCCGTGTGCTTTTTTGGGGCAGGCTGAAGTCCTGCATACCTTGACCTGCCCTGTGCTTAAATCATTCTGATGTCTTAAATTGTTTAAAGATTTTTCCAAAGCACATCTGGGTTGTGTTTAATTGTTAGGAGGAAAAAAAAGAGAGGAGCTAGAGGGGGAGTTAGTGTAAATAATTCATGGAGAAGAATCCTCCGATTTTGCAGAAACCACAACCCAAATTACAGAGAAGGCTCTTGGACTGAGATGATTTTTGTTGTGGTTGTAACATACCAGGGTTTGAATCCTGTCCAGATGAAAACATTTGGTTTGTACTTCAGTAAATACTGCAGAAACACTGCCAGCTAATTCTGAAGAGTAATGAAATAGTATTTTTGGCAAAGCACATGCACTTTCCGTACTTCTGATTCCACTCTTCAGATCCAAGTTCAGAGGATTTTTTTAACATGTTTAGCTAGTCCAAGACGAAAGTTAATATAATTTAATGAGAAACAAAACATAACTGTAATTTAGGAGGGAAAACTACACATTTGTCAGGAAAAAAAAAAAGTAATAACCTCATTAGTCAAATAAAATGGCTGAAAAAGAGGATAGTTTATTCTATTAATCAGGCACTTGCTGCTGAGGTCAACACATCTGTATGTACAGGCTGCAAAAGCATCAATTCTGCCTACTGTTAGTAGTGAGCCTGAATTTTGCACATGCAAAGGGTGACCTCTTTCCTAGGAAATGGCTAAAAGCAGCACCATGACTTAAACCTTCCATATTTTGCTTTGTACTTATTGTTGTATAAGCACAAATTATTGTAACAGAGGACATGAAATACATTTGTCATTCTTTCACATGCATTAGGCCACTATTTGTGTGTAGTTGTGGTAATCGTTTTTCCTATATAGTTAGTTTTTCTTTTGTGTTGCTCTCACAATAGGAGGGAAGACAAAAATACTCAAGAGAGAATTTCAATATCAGTATCTGGAAACAGTTGCCAAACATACTTCAAATCTAATTTTTTTGAAATAGCTGACTGTCCTCCCTTTTTGTAATAATTCATAGCTCATTGTAACCTTGATGAGTGATTTTAAGAAAAACAACTCATCATTAATGATTTTCTCAAAATTTGCCACACGCAGTGGTATCCAATCCTAGGAGCTCTCATACTGGTGAGGAGAGGGTACCTAGGATTATGTTGGCTGTCCAAATTTTCTGTGTGGCTTGCAATCCCTTAGTCAGCTATGGAAATTTGTTAGGCTTTCAAAATCTCACTGTGAGGTCCAGCTTTGGAATTTGGCCTTTCCCCAGTGTTTTGGAGGAGAGGGAGAGGGCTGGGAAGTTCCCTCCGGGTTGCTGCCAGGCTTTGGCAGTGGCTTTTCTGCGCTCAATTGTGAGACTTGTTAAGCAGGAAAAGGTGAGTGGCACATGTTTGGATCAGGGCAGCAGGTTGATTGCACTATCAGATGGATGCCTTGTATTGAGCAGCCTTAACAGGAATGTCCTTTCCAATTTACTGTATTTGTTACTATTTCATGTCAGTTATCCCTTCCGTATCTCCCTTCTCCAATTGCTCCTGCAGCTTGTGTCCATCTGCTAACGTACCTTTCACCACTCACCTTTCTTCAGCCCCAGCACATCTGGGCTCCTCCCTTCTGCTCTGCTGCTGCTACTGCAGTTTACAGCCTTTCTTACAGCTTACTCCTTCTGCCATGGCTTCTCCTTCCTCCCAACGTGTTGCAATTGCCCCATCCAGATCTTTGGTGACGGCATATGCTTTTATGCAAATGTTGCTGCAAAACAAATCAGCTGTCTTGGCGGTGGGGGGGGAAGCATTTAGGAATTGTGTGCCCAGACATCATCAGGACAGAATGTAAAACATGCAGCTCCTACACGAAATTGGAAACACACTGTGTTTAATGTTTTGTTTAATAACATAAAGTGATATATTATGCTACACATTCAATAAGAAAAAGTGTGCATTGAAATTTTCCAAATCTTTTCTTCAGAGCTTGTAACATTACATTACAGTTACAGCATTTATTAATGGACTTTAATTTCCTTAGACTGGGATTTTAGTCTGAATCAGTTCACCGATCCGATTTACCACATGGCCCCACAAAAAATTACACTGCCACAGCTGAGGTGGTGGCACAGGTATAATAAGAAGAGGCCAGATGGTGGTAGATGTTCTGTAGGCCGTTTTTGATGCCAAGAAAAATGTCCGCACAGCCTCCAACAGTCCAACAGTCTAGATGGTTCCTTGCATGAAATGTCTTCTAAATGAGTGGTGAGAAGTCAAATTTAGTTTCTAGGCTGCCCTCAGATTTGCTGAGTGAGCGGGCTTTTCAGGCACCTGCTGATGGGGTATGTGGCAGGGTGGGTTTCTCGGGGTGGAGGGCTGCTCATGTGCTTTCTCCAAGCTCTGGAGGGCTGCTCCCTGCTCTCCCACTTCATCCACTCCAGTGCCCATGGTAGCAGCTGCCTGCACAACGTGGGGGCTCCCAGCACAGAAGGAGACTTGTAAAATTCAATACAGCCACAGGCTCTTGTAACTCTCTCTCGCAGATTTTTCTGCTGTTTTCTTGGGGATGGAAAGTGAGGAAGTGGGGAATTGTATACCTAGAGTGCTGAGACCTGGCAGGCACCACCTCCCAGGCACAGATGTTGCCCTTTATTTGCAGAATTGCCGCTCTTCTCTTTTGCTGTTGGTTGTTAATTCCAGTATCACTCTTTATATTACCCTTGGTAGGCTCCAAGAATCACACTTTGGTGCTGGGGAGAGCAAGAGGAAGAGGGGGGATGATTGTTCATCTTTACTCTTGCTGCCTGGCTGGCAAATATGTGCAAGAAGGAACCAGCATAGCTGCCCCATGGGTTTCTGTTGCTGAGTGTGTCCAGGAAGAGACAGACATGCAGAATAGTGATCCGTAAATTTTATGTATCAGGGAACTCCCTACAACTGTATATTCACATTCTGTGAATGTGTATGTACAGACGTGTCTGGTGAACTTGCAGTTTTCCTTACTCTCGTGTCATTTTGGAGGGCTTTTGTCATCTTGCTGTCATACATAATTTTCATGGTACATACCTGTTACACATGGAGTAACCTGAGAGCAGCAACTCTCAACAAAGCTTGTCTGTAAGGAAAACCACCATGGTCTTAACTTGCAGTGAAGACTGGCCAGATTTTTGAGGAAGGGCAATATATTTTATTTGACCAACTGATACAGCTGGAAAAAACAAACCAGCTCTTGAGCGCACATTCTTCTTCATATTTCCAATGGTCTTGAACGTACATGGCTACAGTAACGCTTCTTAGTATTGTTGTATAAATCAGTAGCTTTGAGTAACAAATGGGGTCCCCTGTACAGGTAGGCTGTGGCGTCATATACACATCCCTATCTGATCTCAGAGAGAATAAGGGATATTTAGGACAGGAATCATTATTACAGTAAAGAAGGTGAGTGATTACATAGCTTCCACTCTTCACAGTGCAGCTTCATTCATATGAGTTTCATCAGTTCTTCAGTCATGAGAATTCTGAGTATTATCTCTGTTAGGAAGGGCTTTAGGGGAGTTGCTTAGCTCTTTGCTTGGTGTAAACGAGCAGTGCACATCAACTGCTCACACGTTAGATGTTGTTTAATAAACATAATTGTCATTCTTTTAGCTTGAATGAAATCACAGTGTACTTACAGGCATGTTTTCCCTTCAGTTTGCTCATAAAGGGAATTTGCAGCGTCTTGAGCTTGGGCAGCCTGTTTCAATATTTTAAACCAGTGTTTTCTCAGCCTTTTGGACATGTTTAGCTACATAGGCTTAAAGTGAAAGTGGTTTTAACCAGTTCAACACATAGTTGTGAACAAATTACTTGAGGCTATTCCAGAACTGAAGTAGTATTATAAAAGATGAGGATAAAAATAGTTCTAACACAAAAATTAAGCAAGAAAACTCAGAGCTTTAAAATTTCTTTCAGAGTCTTCCATCCATAACAATGCTTAAATAGAACAAAAATGTGCAGGTCCAGACTTTTTTTTTTCTTTCTGTTTGGCAAGTCAAGTTTAATAAATATGTAGGGAAAGCTGGTGGGAAGGAGGGGAGGAGACCCAGACTGAAAGCCAGCTTTTCTCCAAGGTCTCATATTGCAGAGCACTTAGATCAATAAAATGAGGGTTAGCAGGACTCTCCGGTGTTATTGGATGTTGCTAGTCTAATTTCTCTGGAAATGTACTTCACAAACAGTCCCAGCTGTCCCAGGAATGCAGTTTAACCATTGTTGTTCGTAGTTCTCGATTGGAAAGAATTAAAAACTGTCATTCTGACAGAAGATTTATGCACTGAGATTACAGCGATTGAATACCAGAAGTTAGGTGAAGTTTGTGCCTGCTCTCGAACTTGGGTAAGACTCTGACTCCTTTCTAAACAGAATGACACAGTACTGTATTTTATTCTGTGCTTTAAGAAGAAAAAAAAGATTGCTATTGTAATAAAAACATTTGCATTGCAGATGATACATTTTTGTTGGTTGCTGTTAAAAGCAGCTGCCAAAAAAGCTCAGAGATGTGGAATTCTAAAGAAGCTGAAGCTCAGAGAACAGACACTATATCTAGACTCCTATTTTAGTGTCTCAGAAGGATAAATTTTCTGACTATTTCTCTAATTATAATAGGGAGATTTCAGTCTGTGTTTGAATCTACGTTTGAGGGTTCCTAACACTAAGGTTCTTTTACGCCATCATTTGTCAATGCACAATGGTGTCAGATGGTGTCAGACTTCAGATTCTGATAAGAACAGATGCACTTGCATCCAGTTTCTGAATCCATACTACACACTTGGGTACCTAGATGGAAGAAAAAACCAATTTATTTTTCAGGCAGCACTGTCTTACAGTAACTGTTTTAGAGTCTTCTAGTTAGTTGCTGTTGAGATTTGAAACTCCCCTACGAGTAGAAGAATTAATGTGCCTCTCAGCACCTCTTACCTACTATGTTTGATTGCTTAGAGTGTGCCAGAAAGTTCTAGGCTTGCATAAAAAATGTGAAGGCTTTTCGTTTTTGTAAGTTGCTACAGCTTCCATGCCGTGAAATATGTCAGCAGTCTTAATTTGATCATTAGTCTATGTAAACATAAAAACTGTGGCATGCAAAAGCATTTTTCCCTAGGATTAACTCTATGTGTCCATACGTTTCTGTCTAGGTTGGATGGAATAATACACTATTTTAGGGGGGAAGAATCATCATGCCCTCAGTGCTGCTGTAGTGTTTCTCCTGGCTGCCCCAGGGCTACCACTCACACATAGCACAGGAAGCTGGTGAGGAGTTTCTCTCTGCTTCTCCCCAAGGCAGCCACAGTTCCAAAGGGGCTGTTACAGAGGCCAGAAGCAAAGTTCTTTACAGATGGGGGCTAAGCCCTCAGTGGGATGGAGGAGAGAATTGGAAGGGTCAAAGTAAGGGAACTCATGGATTGAGATAAAGACAGTTTAATAGGCAAAGCAAAGCTGCAAGCAAAGCAAAACAAGGAATTCATTCGCTGCTCACTGTTGGCAGGCAGGTGTTCAGCCATCCCCAGGAAGCAGGGCTCCATCACATAAAATGGTTACCTGGGAACACAAATGCTGTAACACTGAATGTCCCCACCTTCCTTCTTCTTCCCCCAGCTCCTATTGCTGAGAACAGTGTCCTGTGGTCTGGAATATCCCTTTGGCCAGTTGTTCTGGCTCTGTCCCCTCCCAGCTCCTTGTACACCCCAGCCTGGCTAAAGTATCTTAGTGTTTTTAATGTTATTTCCAGCACAAATCCAAAATACAGCTCTGTTCCAGGTACTGTGAAGAAAATTAACTCCATCCCAATCAAAACCAGTATACTTAGGAGTGGATGATTCACTGCGGAAACAGCCTATCCCAGTTTTTGTGCCATATTTAGGTAATTCATTCATTTAAAAGTAATTTTTATAGTTAAGAGTATTTTGTACAACTGGTGGAAGCAGAAAATACGCGAACAAAAAATAAGCTTTAGTTCGTTATTGGCGATGACAACACCAACAGCTCAAAACCAAACAAAACACAGAATTGCTGTTCTGAAGAGCTTAAAGCCAGAAGTGCTTCCTAAGGAAGTACCACCCAGATAGCCACTACCTTGTGTTGGTCTCTACCCCAGTTCTCTTTGTCCTTTTGTTTTATTTAGCTGCAGGAAAATAATTGAAGTGATAAGTTGCTATTATCCAAGTGTGTTGACTATGTTTTTTTCCCTTTCTTTACCAAAAAGTTTTCTTTGGGAATAAGTAGCAGGCTCCTAGGGCACCTGTCCCACAAGGGGATAGACAGGAGACTCATTTTGAAGTAGAAAGTGATATTGGGCACACGGGAAAGTGCCCATTAGTTGTCAGCAGTATTTGTACATTTAAAAATCATGGGAGTGTCATGGGAAGTAATCAAGAGATGAGAAGCAACATCCTCAAGAGGAGCACACAGGGAATCAGAAGGCCTTTCCTCTTTTTTCTCCTTTCCCGGGAATTTGCTAGGCAAATAGTCTTCTCAATGTCTTGGCTTTTCTCTTAATTTCTTACAGCAGAATACTGCAAAACATTGTGTGCAATACTGTGGAGGTCTGCAAAGTATTGTGAACTTCAAATGCTTATGCTTTATTGTAATGATAACTTAAAAATATCACGGTGGTGCAGATTGGTTTTTTGCTCTTTTTTCTTCGGTTTAGAAAAGCTGTAAGCTTCCAGTTGGTGTGTTAAGACTTCAGCAAGGCACTTGAGCACACATTTGAAATTAAGCATGTGCATTAGTCCTTTTCTGAATACACAGAGCTATTAATTAGGGCTTGTAGCAAGACTGATTGTCTGAAGTATGAATAGAATGTGCTTGAGGAGGAGAGAACCCTGCTTTCCAAGCACATGCGTATCCTGTTGGTAAAAACTAATAAATAAAAACCCTCTAGTTAGTCATGTACTGGTGTGACCTTCCAGCTCCAAGTCTCACTCTCCCCTTGCTGTGCATGACACTGAAGTAGGTTATGATCAATATGGTTAGTGCAGTAAGTGAATGTAATGATGCTAATGAGCCATTTCTTTATAATGATCAGGTTCTCCAGCCCTGCCCAGCAACATGGTGTATTTTGGAAGCTCTCAGGATGATGAGGATGAAGAAGAGGAGGAGGAGGAGACAGAGGACACAAAAACAGCCACAAACAATGCTTCATCATCATGCCAGTCAACCCCTAGGAAAGGAAAAATGCATAAACATGTACCAAATGGGCAAGGTAGGTCCTAAGTAGTGCTGTTCTCCTGCAC
Organism: Pachycephala philippinensis; assembly: GCA_013397055.1. Taxonomy (NCBI): domain Eukaryota; kingdom Metazoa; phylum Chordata; class Aves; order Passeriformes; genus Pachycephala; species Pachycephala philippinensis. Next base: position 691,523 of record VWZT01008424.1, read on the forward strand.
CCCTTAGTAAAGAAATATCTGAGCTGAATGTGCTCAAACCTTGTCCATTCTTCTGGATCTGATTGAAAAAGTGGTGGAGTGAGATGTAGTGTTAGCATCTTGTACTTTAACCTGTTTATTCTGACAATCTGAACTCTCTCTGTGGCAGAACTACTGCAGGGCTGGAATTATATACACACATCCACACATACACATATATACTGAAGCAGCGGTCAGTCTCTTCTCCATGTAACAAGCAACAGGACCAGAGGAAATGGCCTCAAGTTACACCAGGAAAGGTTTAGATTGGGTATTAGGAAGAATTTCTTCACTGAAAGGGTTGTCAAGGCTGCTTGGGGAAGTGGTTGAGTCACTGTCCCTTGAAGGTGTTTGAAAGTCATGTAGATGTGGCACTTAGGGACATGTTTTAGTGGTGGACTTGGCTATGTTAGGTTTATGGTTGGATTCAATGATCTTAAAGGTCTTTTCTGACCTAAAAAATACTATGATTCTATGAGATGTATTTATATGTATGTATACACACACACACATGTATAGACACACAGTTACTCTCTCTGGCTTTTTTGAGACTGATGTTTAATTTAGAATGACTTTATCAAAGTTAAATATAAGCATTCATAAGAGTTACCAAAACGCATGTCAGGGGCAATACTTAATTTCTTTAATGTGGTATTGAGACCACACTTGGCAGTAGGTAGGTAGATAGTGCATTCATGTTGTTGATTGAAAGATTTTACGGAAGATACTTTTTCAAGTCAGTTATTTCTCTGCAAATCAGCAAAAGCTGCATTAATTACACAGTAAGTGTGTCATGATGTCCTTGTGCCTTATCTTGAAAAATGGATCCATGTATATTGCAGTATTACCTAGCGTATAATGGAAGATTTAAGCCATGCTGAAAATTTCTTGAGCCTGCTGTAATGCTCCCCTGCCAGCGTCCTGTGTAATGTGGTTCTTGCTCCAGCAAGAGCTCTTGTTTCATAACAACTCTGTGCCATCTCTGCCTGACATAATTTCAAAATGTAGCCTATGCTCTCTGTTCCCTTCCTCACTATTAGTTTTCCATGAAAATCTTTCTTTCTGGTGACTGCCCCTTCAGCTCTTCTCCTTTTAGTAGGAGGACTGAGAGGAACATCTCTTTACAGTGCACTTTTTGAGAGGTGACCTGTGCCTGCTCTATTTGTTCTTTCATGCTACCTTGCTCCAAAGAAGAGATTAGTAGATCCCAATTACTTCACTGTGCTGATCCTCATCTCTGCCTTTCAAAAGGGAGTTTTCTATAAAGGGTGCCTTTGTTACATATGCCAAAAATTTTTTTTTATTACTGCATCTGAATCTGTTTTTATTGCGCACCCAAGCTCAAAAACTCACTTTTTGTGAATGATTTGTGGATAATTGCGAGGGGATGTTATGCCTAATAGCACTTTCACCGTCAGCTGTGACCAGAAGCTTTAATGCTTTACCAGCCATAGATCAAAACTTGGCACTTAGGATTGATTTCTAAATATCACCCCCCCACC
>VWZT01008424.1:693049-737246 GCA_013397055.1 Pachycephala philippinensis
CCCCCCTGCCAAAATAAGAGGCACAAAACTCTGCATATGGAAAATGAGGCTGCACGTAACAGAACTGCTTCCTTAGAGTTTTAAATGTGATCTATCACTGCAAAAGGAGCTGATCATGTTCCTTGAGAATGTCCCAGATGGCAGCCACTTTGAAATTAGCTCAAAACCGGAGACACCTGAAATCTTAATTGGGGGTAAGTAAAGGCAAACATAATGAGCCATATAATGGCTTCATAATCTTTATCAATATAGATCAGAGAGAGTGTAAATGAAGCTGCTGCTTTAATAGAGCCGCAAAAGACCTTTATAAAATACATAGGAGACAATGTGAGATGTTTTGACAAAGGTGAAGAAACAGGAATTCCCAGAGAAGGCAGCTGCTTCTTCTTCGTCATTGTAATATCTTTTTTTCTTCGTCTCTCTCTTTTTTTTTTTAATTAAAATTTCCTTACCCAGGGGTATTCCCATTCTTCAGTGTCTGTTATGTTGGTTGACAGCCAATAGTATTTTTGTTTCATGTGAATAAAGTAGGTTCTGGTTCATGTCTGTCTGTTTTAAATGAGACCACACACAAAGGCAGACCAGGGACGAGTGCAGCAAATGAACTTAATCTAGCGTGAGAGTCTATTTTTAATGAATTAAAGTCTTTTGTTTTTAATATACAATGTGTAGTCAAGCACTTTGGACCTGAAAATGCTAAGCATTTGCTATGACATACAACAACAAAGGTTCAGAGCTTGATTAATGTCATTAGACAGTGTCAAATGATTGCTTTCTACTCAATGGGGGCCAGAACAACTTTTCTGGGCGAAGTCATTTGTCAATATCCTCTTCTGACGCCAATATGGGGCATTATTAAGGTTGCACACCAAACTGTTTGTTATAACTGAGCCTGTTGAGCCACCTTTTGGACAGCTAACTCAATCGAGAACGCCTGAGTGTGAATGGGAAGCACGTATAGCACGTGGCATAGCTTGGTGCACAAGATGAAGTAATCAGCTCAACTGACTTGGTGCCTTCCAACCTTACTGCTTACACAGATACACATAAAGCATCAAATTGTTACCTGTGCCTTTTCACCCTCCTTTCATAGCACTGCTGATGTGCTGCAAACACATCCAGCTGTAAAAGAGCAAAGTGAAATGTTTGGCAGGAGAAGTGTTTATCCCCTGCATTCATGGGAGTGTGTAAAAGGAAGTGTGCAAGTCTTTCCAGGGAGGTATCTGGTCTAAATTGCATCTCCCCGCTGCTCAGAGGAAATTCCAAGTTGTAGGTAAGAGGGTAGGCTTAAGTCTTTGTTCCTTCAAACCTAATTCTTTGAATTCCTCGCAACTAAATAAATCCTAGTTTGATTTCATTGTGGGACAACGGAAGGTTTCCTCTTCAGGCTCCTGAAGAAAAATGTTTGCAGGTGCCAAGTGTTTTGCTAGGCAGGCTGTGATAGAGAGCTGAAAGGTGGAGCTTGGGAGTTGTTGGGTTATCGGTCCCATCTCAGGAGCAAAGGAAGACAGGCATTACTCTACTTGAAAGGGCATGTGGGCTGGAAAAGTGCCTCAGGCGGAGCAGCATACACAGATACAGTTGTGTAGGCAACTTTGACATTGCATGCAGCAGGCTACAGTTCCTCTAATAATGGTTGGCTAATTTTCTCAGGAAGAATGATTGGAAAATTAGATATTTCTCACACCAGCACAGCAGCTCAAAGGCAGAGAGGAGTGCACATCTGGGCCAGCACACCTGGGAATGTCTTGTTTGTCTCTGGATGCCAGAGACAGACAATTAAGTTGTAATTTACTTTTAGGAAAACAGAATTAACCATCGTTGTTTGTAACCAGACTTCTTCATGAAGGGCGAATCTGGTGTCCTTAGCTGGAGCAAACCATCTCCAGTGTGCCAGCAAACCTACTGGGTCAGAAATGGTTACTGGTTCATGCTGTTTTGTTAACATGGTGAGGTAAAAACTGCTCTGCATGCCTTTTGCCTGAAATGAGCAGGGGAGAAAATTGTATGAATGCTTCTTTTTTTTTTTCTCAGGGGGCTCAAATTTCAAAACAGACCTGGCAGTAGTGCATAGTAAGCAAGCATTGCCAGAAACACTATACTCTGCTTCAACGCTGTCTTACTTGCTTACCAGAAACACAGAAGAACATTTCGCTTCTCAATTTGCAATGGATAATTTAGCAGAGTAATTTCCTTACATGTGTAGTAGTACAAAGATGATGCAGGAAAAGATCGTAGATAGCGTTTTTCTTATTTCAGGATGTAGTTCAATGCAGCGTTTGTGTATCTTGGGCTTGAATGACACATCTTTTACATACATTACCGTTTGAGTGTGTTGTGAGAAAATTCAGATTTATGGTTGCAGTTCTTTATTTAGTCTTGGTTTTAACTAAATTTGGTATTTGTGGGTGGGTACATTAGACAGAGTCTTAGGCTTATGTATCATTTTTAGCGAAACTAATCTTGAAGAGGTGAACGTTTAGAAGAAAAATATTTTTTGCAGAATGAGAAAATTTCAGGCAGAGTGCTGCAACATTTAATGAGTAGGCAATTATTTTGATGATTTACAGCCTTTTGTTGAAAGACCATGGAACCAGTAATTGTTGCAATAAACATTTTTGCACATTTAATTTTTCTGCAAAAATATGTAACACGAAAATTACCCGTTTTGCAGTAATTTGCATATTTAAATATGCAAATCAGGCACAACACATTTGGGGATTTGCGGATTTTCAGTAGCTAGATGTATGACCTGTGGAGAAGAATAGGGGAGCTGGAAGTTGCTCAAAAAAAATTGAATTGTTATCCTGGTGCGAGACTCGTGATAACAGACAGACACTTCTTGTATGGACTTGCTGCTTAGCGAGTGACCCTTTTGATGTTGTTTGTGTCTTAATGGTTAGGTGAGAGTAATGAATTTGTGCTGAGACGAGACACTTGGTATTGAATTTTTGCAAATGGTGGCGCGGTGCCTCATACCAATAACGCTTCTCCTGGTGCCCCAATATATTCCTGTGTGCGCAGGGTTTGAGCTGTGTTATTGATGGTGTCAAAAACGAATTCAGTGTTACCTCTCTGCCGTGCCTCTCCTGTTTGACTCCTGCTAGCATGCAGCTATGGAAATTTTCATGTGGTGTTGTCCACTGAGAAATAGAGTGGTGTTGCATTAGGGCTAGGGAGGTGCGGAAACAGCAATACAACATGTTTTCATATGACGTGGTGCTGGCCTTTTCTTCTGAAGTACATCTTCGCTCCTGACTCTGAGGAGGCAGAGCATGTTGGGGGGTTCCAGAAGACAGCTTCTATCCTTGGAAATGATTTATGGAAGTCAGAACATACCCAACATTTAAAGAAAACAATTGGCAGTATTAAAATACTGTGTTTTATGGAAGTAGAAGGTTGTCTTAGTTCCTCTGGGAGAGGAAAAGAATTATTGCCTGGGTCCTTTAACACAGTTTGAGAGCTACATAAATGTTTTCACAGTGACTTAGAACTGAATTAAAGCCAGAGCAAGAATGTTTTTGTACAGTAACAGATACTCCATGCCAAAAAGTTGATTAATACTACATCTCTTCCCAAACATGATCTATGCAACAACATGAGGTTTGCATTGGAATAGCTGGCCCGGGTTCATAATATTGGCAAGGTTCCCTTTTCTCCTTCTAAAAACCAAACTTCTCCCTTTCACTTCTATCTCCCCTCTTTTTTTTGGATGGTTTTATGAATGCGCAATCACTTGCTTTATGCAGTACAAGCTCTGCAACGTACAGCACCTGTGTATGTGTATGGTCCATGCCTTCATCTCCCAGACACTGGCACACAGCAAAAGCGTTCAGTACTCTGCAGTCCATATTAAACCTTGCCAGTTATCTCAAGTGTAAAGCATATCAGGTGCAGGAATAATCTCCAGGAGGGCTTGGGAAACAAAGCTTTGCCCATGGAATCAATAGCTGACTGAACCCCGTTCAGTAATTCTGCTGTCTCCACAGTGACAGCAGAATTACTTGTACATAGTATAAATTAGCTTCTGAATGGCTGGCTGGCTGTATCCTGTGAAACGTTTGTGTGCAAATTAATTTGTAGGAATACTTCCGAAAATTGCTGAAAACACATTATGTTTATCGCCCACTACAGTGTCAATTCCTGTAGTAAATGCTTAGTTAATCTGTAGTAATTGAGCACATCTGTGTCTTTACTTGACCAAAAATTTTTTTAGACATTATTATAGCTGCACCTAATACAGGCACAATTTGCACAGTTTGCATTGGTTTGTGTAGGGATTTTTTATCCCAGTTTCAAATGAGATACCCCAAAGTCCCTGTATGGGATCCTGGGTGAATATTGGTGCCTGGGGTCTAGTTACCCTGATGCAGAGAGCATTGTGATGCATCCGTGGGGATCACGCCTGCCATAAGGTTTTGCTCTGCTGCCATAAATTATATCAGTGGTTTAAAAACCCCAGTGCTCGTGAGTTTTGAATGTAGTGGTTCAGTTTCTTTGCATTTGATCATCACTGCTAACCAAAAGACCCACAAGTATTTCACTGTGGGACTCTTATTGTTTCAGTTTAATAATAATAATAGCTTTGGAGGACATAGCATTTTGAGAATAAGCAGTCAGATGGATACGGGTATTATGATACCCATTTATTCTATTTGTAGTGTCTGAACACTAATAATTTACTTAGAGTTTCAATTATTTGTTGGTAGTGCTTCTTACCTACCTTTAACTAAAAGCTGTTCTGGAAATACAGAGTTGGTTAAGGTAGCATAAAATAATCGTAATTGAAGACCACATATCATTTCTGCTTCAGGAATGCAAGCTTCATCACTGGTGTAGGTTGGAGTTGGTATTTTGTCTTTCTATCTTTTAATGAAATTACTGCTTCAAGGGTGAAACCTTTATTGACTACCCTTTAGCAAGGAACTAAAGTGACTGGGAACAGAACATTGGATATTGGCATGTCAGACTTGTCTCTAACATGGGAGATTGTCCTGGAACACATCTGTCTGGGGTTAGTAAAGCACAACGTACACCTTTCCTGATCTTCTGAGTGCCTCAAAAATACTTAAGAGCTGGAAGACATGAAGGAGAATGCAATTTGCTGCATAAGAAGACACAAAAGAATTACTAATCATTTCATTGTTTAATCAGATTTGGTCTCAGTAATATTTAATGCAGAGTTTCTGGGGGTTATTGTTTTCTTTCCTTTGAGAAGTGGGTGTTGCTGGCTTATTATCAGTTACTCTTCAACAACAAGATTTTTTGAGGGGGTTTTTGGTCTTTTTTAGTGATACATTTTTTCTTTAAACTATCTTAATACCTGCTGGGGCCCGAGTTTAATCCTGTATTGTACTAAATAACTTATTTGTTGTCTAAATTACTTACTTCAACATCTTTAGTGAGATGGGAGGAAAATCATAGTCTCGGGGATTTTTTTCCCCTTTAAATGCTTGGCTTGTGATAGCATTTTGTCATTAATGAAGTTAACATTTTGATAGTTGTTCACATAGTATGTTTGTGAATTTTTCAGAACGTACTATTGCGAAAAGGTTCTGTAGCTGGATGTAAGAGTAATCTAGGTGTTGAAAGAAACAAATACAGATTTTTATAGAAACTCATACCATCTACTGCTTGCGAGAGACAGCGTGGCAAAAACTGTTTTGCATCTACATCTCCCTTTGTTGTGTTTTCAGACTTAAGCTTTTTAAGCTTTTCCTGTGAGACTGAACATTTTTTTCCTCCTATTTCTCTCTTCCCCCTTTCAAGAATCTTACAAATTAAGACAAAAGATAATTACTCAGAGGGTAAAACTGGCAGGGTTCCCACGACACTTAAATTTAATGAGCTGTTGCATATAAAATATACCTTGTCTCATGTTTGCCTTTTTTTTTTNTTTGGTGAACCAGAGAAGTGCACAATTTGGCTTTTTGGCTGTGTTTTCTGTTTTAGTAATCTTTGGTTTTTAAAGTGGCCACTGATTACAGAAAATTAATCTCTTTGACTTGAATGTTTCCGTAGAAGCAGATCAGTATATACAATTTGTTCCCTTCAAAGGAAGATATCACTCTAAATGATAAAATACATATTAACAAAGCTGCCATTGGTTGTTTGTGCTATGTCTTATTAAAAATAAATAGTCATGCTTTGTGCATCTCTAGCACCTTCCATCTGATGTGAGAATTCCTTAGAAAGGAGGATGAATGTATTGTCATGAACTTCCTGAGGGGGGTTGGCAATTATTGTCAGTTCCGTCACTGGAAATGAGACACGAAGGGTTATGCGATTTTCGCTGAAATCACTGAGAAATCCTTGGCTGGCTGGGGCAGCACCAGTTGCTCCTGAGCTTTCCATGGGGAAATTTGTGGTGACTCCACTGCTGACAGCTTTTCTCTCATTCTTACTCCATTTATGCAAGTGGGAAGGAAGAGAGGAGGAAAAGCAATTGGGAGTTTTTTCTTTTCTACATAATCTGCTTCAACGCTTATGACTGACTGAATATGATAAGTGACCTGAAAAGCAAATTTGTCAATAGTTTGCTGGGGTTCCAGCTGTTAAAGGTGCTGCAGGAAGCTGGATAACTGCATGGGAAGGTTTGGAGGTAGGGTCTACTCAAAAGCAGCTTAGCTGCCCCTCTTCTGTCCAGCAGGATTGTTGGGTTTTTATTACTACTCTTACTGCTGCTCCTGCTGTAATACTGCAGGACATCTGTAGAGACAGCTAAGCTTCACAAAGATAAGAAGGTATGTGTTGTAGGAATGTCACCTTGAGTAACAAAGGAAGGCTTTCATTTCACAAGAAAACAGTAACTTCATGCATTTAGTTAGTATTCCCAAACAGATGGTGTAAGTTGTGTGTAATAAACAAGATTTTCACATAGTTGTGCTATTAAGTATTTATGAAGTTTCTTGTTTGCATCCTTTCCTAAACCATGTCTAAAAAAGACGGGTAGAAATCAAGAGTAAAAGGCAGGAGGGCACTTGCCATTGTGGATGTTGGATCATAAGCCTTGTGGACCTCTGTCAGGTTCTCCACTGAAGAGGGGGCATCACTGACATGAATTCAGCATATTTTTGGTTAACAAACAGAGAAATGGGATGTGATATTTTTTTGTTTGTTTTAGCTTCAGCTTTTCATGTTCCCTGACAACAGAAGGGCAGCGACTATTTTTAAATAAATTAAGCAGAGAGACAGGAGCAAAACTCGCTTCTGTACATTTGCATAATATTTATTGTACAAAAAATAAAGGTTTCTGTTCCATGCTTTCTTATCCCTTCACTTCATTAAATGCTACAGTCCTCAGCATAGGTCCCAGTGTTACTTCATGTCACATGTTCCAAAATGGTTTTAGTATTTTCCTTTCTCTGCAGAAGTACCTTTTTCTGTTTGCAGCTTCTCTGCTATAGGCAAACTGCTGTCAGTTTGATTCAGCAGTTTGGATATTGATGAAAACAAAACATGCTTTTTCATGGAACGTTTCCTTTCTGCTACATTGGTATAAAAAGAAACCTTTTTTTCTGTTTGGGTTATGTTTAGAATTCCCTCACTGCAAGAGCAAAGAAAGATAATTAAAACTGTCATAAATAAAAATCAAACTCATAATTCTAAATTTAGGTCAGTCAAAACAGTAATATACCTTGTACGTTTTAATTTGGATATTGAAGATAATGTGTGCTAACAAGAAGAGGAAATACTTTAGTAAATCTGTTCATTTAAAGAAATATGCAAAATAGTGCTGCTATTTCTATATTGATTTAACTTAAGATGTAAGAAGGCATTCACTAAATATCCAAGACTGAGAGCAGAGAAAATTGTGATGTTTTGAATGAAGTGTTTGGTCTTGCATGCTTTCTCTTTTCTTTTTTTTTCCTTAATAACCTGATTTTCTCTCTTCTCAGTTTTCAATGGGTCCAGCAAATCATCGAAGGAGAAAGAACCTGCTCAGAAACACAAAAGCAAAGAGGCCACCCCAGGGAAGGAGAGGAACAGCGAACATAAGGCTGAGAGTCGAAAAGACCAGGCTGCTGCTAATCACCATCCTGCTACAAACACTGGCTCCTCTACGAAAGGGCTCACGGCTAACAACCACCACACTCTTCATAGATCGGCTCAGGACTTAAGGAAACAGGTAATGAGTTGTACTCTACTGTGGACACACAGGAAACACGGGCTTTTAAGGTTCTAAGCTCGTTTTTCCACTGCTTGGTGTAGATCAAATGTGGCAGTCCTTAAAAGCATGCTCTGGAGCAGCAGGGAGTTAATTTTTGGTGATAGAAATAAAGGAAAAAAAGAAAAGCGTATATATACACGGGAAGTCAGTATGATAAAGCATATAAAATTATGATATCAGTATGCTCAACCTGTCTTTTTACTATCTGGTATATTCATATGAAAGTGTAAAGTTCACATTGCTGTTTATGAAACCTTTCTGACTGGCACTCTGGGCTGACAATTGCCAAGGCTGGCAGCACATGGAAGAAGGAGCTGGTCTGTGTGGCTTATCTCGGAGGCCCACTGGTGCTCTGGAGAACCTGACGTTGCACTCACGTGCCTTGGTTTGCACATGGGCAGCACAAACCTTGGAGTCCGGGAAAAATGTTTCTCCTGGTGCATAAAGAAGATGCTCCAAAAATATTGCCTCCTTCACAGTGGAGGTACCTAGTGGGAGAAATTTTTATAGAGTTCCATGTTACTTGGTTGAAAGCCAGCAAAAAAATTCAGCAAGAGATTTGTTTCAACCTCACTTGAATTCGGGTGTGAAAGTTTAGCAGACCAGTCTTTCAGGGTCTGTGACTGTCCTTAATCAGGCCAGGGCTGGGTTAGCAGAGTACCTGCACCAGGGCAGTGCAGTACAGAAAGCTTGCTGTGCTTAGGCCTTTTGGGGGTTTGGGGGTTTTTTCATGGGGGTGTGGGGAGGGATGTGGGTTTGGTTGTTCTGGGTTTTGTTTTTGGTTTTTTTTTTTTTGGTTGTTGGTTGTTTTGCAGTGATTAATTCTCAACGGCCTAATTAGAGACAGTCTTTACTTGCTGACATCTAAAAGTTTTTCTTCTAAGTAGGCTGACCTGGTCTTCAGTGGAGCTGGAATTGCCATCTTGTAGGGGGCTGTCAAGGCCTTGAAGTGACACCTCTGAGTCACAGGCTTCGAAATTAAAAATGGCAAAAAGAAAAGCAGTGATGCTGTTGCTGAGGAAATCTGTAATGCTGTGTGTTTCAGTGGTGGTTTAAGTTCTCCTGAGATGCCTCCACCGGATTTGTATTACCTTCTAAATCAAATTTGAGATCCTGAAGCTATTTACAGTTTATTTGTCTGTACCTCTGTAAGACTTTAGTTCTTTATTCCACCATGGAAATTTGCCCTTATCTAGGCAGCAGTGTAAATGTCTGCCTTGTTTTGCATCCTTCTGGATTTCTTTTTTGTGATTACCAGCATCCTGTGGTCCTTGTCATGACATGCTGTCATGAGCTCATTGTGTTGAACAAGTTTCCCAAAACGTAAGGATGCACTTCTTAATTCTTTTAACCTACGGGAACACTTGTGTGAAATGCTTGAAAGTTGTATCATCAGAGTTTGGTTGGTTAAAACTTTTGTGAGTCAACTGCTGCCACTTTGGAAGGTAGTTCTGAAAGGAAAAAGACAAGTGTAGAACAGTTTTGTCCACAGTCCAAGTGGTTTGGCTTCATAGAGTATTAAATGTTTTTGATTGTGCAACACACAATAGAGAAAAATTTAAAGTGACGTAGTACAACCAGCAGTCACACCAGATGGACACCTCGCCAAGGGTGGTCCCCAGGCTTCAGAAAATAAGGGGGGGGGTTTAAGTCTAGATGGATGATGTGTACTTTCTTTTTGGTTTTTTTCTTCCTAAAAAACGCTTAGGCACCTAAATGTTCTTCTGCAACCCACAGTAGCATAAGTACTTTCTTACAATTTTAATAAAAATGTGGCTCTAAGTAATTAAAGGAGGATTGTATGTTTTCCCTCACAGAAACCCTTAGCTTTATACAAAAACCTAGACTTATCAGTTATGGGACATTGCTAAATTTCCTGCTGTTGTCCTGAGTCTTTGACTTTTTCATTATTTTCCGAAAGTAGATTTTTTTTTCGCAGGATACTAGCCTCATGTTCCTCCTCCTTCCATTATATTTTTGCTCCTTGATCCCTGCATTTGCATGAGTAGTGTGCGTTTTTGTTTTGTTAAGTCTTACGGAGAATAAAGGAAGAACACTAGAAATTACCAGAGATTTTCTTTTTTTTCTCTGTCTTTTCCTGTTTTTCTGTCTTTCTTCTTCTGGTGTGCTCTTGCACTTGTAACAGGTTCCTTACCTCTTTTGCTTTCTCCTTTGCGTCTTCCAAAGTCTTGCTAATGTAAAGGGTTGTGAGCAAAGGAAATGTAGTTCAATAGGGCCCTCTCTTGGCCTAATATGGTAATTTACCGCAGCACAACTCTTACCAGCACAGAACTATTTTTATGAATGAATTCAAGATCAGTTATATAACTTGGAATTGTTTGGGACCAAAACTGTTGTCAGTGTCGCTAATGTTGCTCTTATCATTGTGGTTGCTATCTAGCAGGTTGTTTATTTTTTGTGTATGCTTTTGGAGGCTGAATCCTAGGTGCTATGCAGGGTGTGTATGTAGACCAGTTCAAATCTAACAAACCAGTTGCTGCAAGACTGTGCAGGTCCCTCTTTTTTTTTTTAAGACAACAAAATTTAATATCATACCATGTTTTACTACAGGGTAAGTGTTCAGTAAAGGAGAAAAAAGAGTGGTTTGAAGACAAGTATATGTCAGCAAAACTGGGAACATTGCTGAAAAGCAAAGATAAGATTATTCATATCCCTAGTTTCACCTTTGGCTCAATATTGTGAATCATGTAAGGCTAATGTCAATTACTTTATTCTTACTAGGTGACACACCTAGTGGATGAATGAAAGGCTGTGGATGTTGTCCCCCTGGACTTCAGTAAAGCCTTTGACTCCACCTCCCACAATTCTCTTGGAGAAACTGGCTGCTCATGGCTTGGATGGGTGCAGTATTTGCTGGGTAAAAAACTGGTTATATGGCTGGGCCCAGAGAGTGGTGGTGAATGGAGTCACATCCAGTTGGCAGCTGGTCACAAGTGGTGTTCCCAAGGGCTCAGTGTTGGGGCCAGCCCTGTGTAACATTTTCATCAATGGCCTGGACCAGGGGATTGAAGACACCCTCAGTCAGTTCACAGGTGACAGCGCATTGGGCAGGAGCACTGATCTGCTGAGGGTAGAAAGGCTCTACAGAGGGATCTGGAGAGGCAGGAAAGCTGCCCAGCAGAAAAGAACCTGGGGCTGCTGCTCGACACCTGGTTGAACATGAGCCAGTGTGTGTGTGCTCAGGTGGCCAAGAAGGCCAATGGCATCCTGGCCTGGATCAGGAACAGTGTGGCCAGCAGGACCAGGGCAGTGATTGTCCCCTGTACTCAGCACTGGGGAGGCCACACCTCGAGTGCTGTGTTCAGTTCTGGGCCCCTCACCACAAGACATTGAGTGTCTGGGGCGTGTCCAGAGAAGGGCAGTAAAGCTGGGGAAGGGTCTGGAACACAAGTCTGATGAGGAGCAGCTGAGGGAGCTGGGATTGTTTAGCCTGGAGAAAAGGAGGCTCGGGGGGACCTTATCACACTCTACAGTTGCCTGAAAGGAGGGTGTAGCCAGGTGGGGGTTGGCCTTTTCCTCTAGATAACAAGTAATAGGACCAGAGAAAATGGCCTCAGTTTGCCCCAGGGTAGGTTTAGATTGGGTATTAGGAAAAATTTCTTTGCTGAAAAGGGGGGGTTAGAATGGGCTGCCCAGGAAAGTGGTTGAGTCACCATCCCTGAAGGTATTTAAAAGACCTGTTGGTGTGGCACTTACGATTTAGTGGTGGACTTGGCAGTGTTGGGTTAATGGTTGGACTCCATGATGAGTTTGAATAAAAATTCAAAATACTGTGCTTACCATCTAGGATTCATCTAGGATTGGAGGTTGTGTTCTAAAGCTGATCGTGCTGATGACATGTTTTCCTTTGAACAGGAGAAGCTGTGAGGATATTGCCTTTTTCCATCACCACTTTCCTGTGTTCTGTTCTCAGCCCCTGTGTCACAACCTCCTGCTGAAGGAGTGCCCCAGGTGGCCCTTCAGACTTCTGGTCACAACTTCCTCAGAAAAAATCATCGGCAGGCTGGAGTGACAAGGTGTCTCCATGCAGCCTGACTGCTGACACTGAGGTTTTGTCTTGATTATACCTGACAGCACAGTAATACAGCTACAACCTCCTGAAACCTTCTGAAAACCTTCTGTAGAGGAGACTCCACAATGTCCATTGACAGCTTCTTCCAGTGTTTTCCTTCTCTACTAATGAGCAAGTTTTCGTAGTCGTGCATAAGATCATTGTAGACATTTAAAGGGATTTTTTCCTCCTGCTTTTCCCAGTGAACATGGAAAGAGCATTTACGGTCTCTTTTCAGAGGAGCTCCTTTTGCATCAGAAAACTGTTACAGAGTTGTCCCATGGTGATCTCTTTCAGAGGAATTAAGACCAGCTCCCTTGGCTTTTTAGCAACAGTCTTATTTTCCAAATACCCGAGCACTTTGTGTTCTTTTAGACTTGCTCCTCTATCTAAATTTTCCTCACAGTGTGGCCCCAGTGCTGGGTCCAGCTCTTCTTAGGAAAGCCTGTGCTCCCACCCTTTGCTTTTGACATCTTTAATAATAGGTCTGAGAAAGTGATTTGTGTGCTTTGTATTGGCATTGCATTTTGCAGCTCACTGTGGTCCCTAAATGTTACTCTTCCCCTACATATATATGATCTGTGCTTCCTAAAAATAACACTTCCTCCTACTGTAGGAATGTTCTGAAATAGGTTTTTCAGGATTGCCTTTGATTTTGATCTTGTCCTGTGAGTGATTACAGCCCTTTCCAGGTGTGTTTCACTGTCAAATTTTACAATAATGAAAATACATGGTAGAACCAAGGCTAAGCCAAGTCCCTGCAGAAAGACACGTGAAATACCCTCTCAGGACAATAGTGAACTGTAACAATGGAAACTTTTCTTGAGGATGACTTTATTTAGTCCCTTGTGAAGCCCCTGTAGAGTAATTATGTCTGGGATGTGTCTCAGGAGTTTGATGGATTGTCCCAGGGGACAGTGACTGAAATCCTACTGAAGCGGAGGTGCTTCTTTACCTGCTCAGCCAGGTGTCTGTCAGAAGATGGTTAAATTTGCTTGATCTGCTATTTTGGCAAAACTCTGGGTAGATTTTGTTGTTTTGTTTTTAACATTATTTTATTGTCATTTGTGTGTTTGCAAATTACCTGTTTGATGATTTGTTCCAGAATTGTTTTAGGGTTTGAAATTGGACAGGCTATCTGTCTGCTCCCAACTTACTTCCAGGAGCCATGCCCTAAATCATCCAGGTACCTTCTAGCTTACTGGAGTTGCTTTCCTAGCCTTTTTGCTGAAATGGGTTATGTTCTATACCTGATAAATATTCAGTCTGTGGCACTTCTGGTGAAGGTTAATGGAAAAGAAGCAGGAACACTTTAGTCAGGCTATTTGTTTTCCTTCCTTGTGCTTTATCTCTTCCATTGTTTGTTATCTTGTATTTTTAAGGTATTTATAATTTTTTTTCTGTTTTAGTCTCTTGCTAACTGAAGCTTCTTTAGCTCCTTGGCCTTCCTGATTTTAATGTGTGCTTTTTCTTTTCCTGTATAGTTGCCCTTAGTCACATAATTGTGTTACCACTTTTTACTATGATTATTTTCTAATTTTCCAGTCGTCGGAGAACTTTGTGAACAGCCATAATGGCCTGTGCTTTGTGCCTTTTCTCTGAGTGGAAATTGCTTTGGTTTGGATTTTTTCAGGTGGATTTTTCTTTTCTTTTGTTTTGTTTCTGGGGTTTTTTTGTTCTTTTTTTTACCTCTGTTGTCCTTTCTGTACTGTTGTCACATCTTAGAAACGAAAACCCATTTCATGATCACTGTCACCCAGATTACCTTCCCCTTCCAGTTCTCAATCAATTCTTCTCTATTAGTCTAGATGAAATCTGTAATCAATGTTCCTGGCTATTTATAAAGCCAGGGATGTTCAACGCTTGTTGTGACTGCTGCAGGCAAGAGGCAATGTCTCAGCAGCTCTACCCCTGTCAGCTCTGCAGCATGAAAAAGTGCTGTAAAAGTCAAACCCAGGCCTCCATTTCAAATACAGAGTACTGCTTAAATTTCAAGGGAAATGGGTAAATGCATTTCTGTTTGCAAGTGTTTACTTTCCAGATGATATCTCATACATCTCTGAAAAGCTCAAGGTGAAAACTCATGTCATTGGTTGACTGGATTTTCCTTAAGCGCTTCTGCATTGCAAGCACAGGAAGGACAAGGATATGGATGATTTTTAAAAGACCCTTACTCCTGCTCCAGCTTCTGGAGTACAGAGGAGAAAATGTGCACAAACACACTCACAAATACACACATGTATGTGTGCGTACACAGAATCTCCAGGTTCCAGTTCCTCTTCCACAAGTCACTGTGTGCAAGACCATAGCACAGTTTTTCAGTCTCTATTTGATCCCTATTTTATATCATCCCTATAAGTGACTGCAGTTCTTGCATTTAATTGAGAGAAGCTACTATGCTTACTGATATGGCAAGGATTTCAAAATCCCAGAGGAAAAAGTATTACAACTCTACAGGAAATGGTGTTATTCACCTGAGTGCTGATAAGGGGTGATTGTATGCTTTCGCTTTGAGCACTTTTATCAAGGTTCCTGACTTTTGGTGTGTTTTTCTGTGCTCACAGTCATTGAAGGAGGTGAGAAGTCAATGTTTAAAGTTGTGTAAATGCCGAAATTTGTTTGAGATTTGTACTTGAACTTTGTTTTTTTAGTAGTGGGGTTTAGCTTTGGCAGTGCTGAGCTGTCTCAATTCCCTTTGTAGCTGAGGGTTGCTTTTGGTCCGTAACACGTCTTGTAGTTAAAATAGTAGTCTCATAACAGAAAGCCGAAGAGTCCAGCAATTCTAAGCTGGACACAATATGATCTAATAGAGTATGTGTTAGCAAAATAGCCCAGATACCAAACTTAAAAAAAAAAAAAAAATTGGACTACTATATACATTTTTTTTTATTTCAAATTATCGACAACAACAAGATTTAGTATGTATGACAGACTGGATCCTTCATGGCCATGCTGATCTGTTGCGTGCATAATGTGTTCCACATCTCTTTTTATACGTATGCATGGATAGATGGTAAACTGATTTGAATCTTGGTGTGTATTTTTGCAAAATGTGCAGATTCCAGTTAGAGTAGATAATATATGCTGCCTACTTTGCTAAGAAGTAGTGAAATGTGTGTGCACTTAAAGGAAGTTGGATGGGAGAGAGAGTGAGAGTGTGTTGAGGGCCAGAAAAAGAGGTAATGAAGGTATTAGTTTGTAAATCAGACTATCTGTGTTTTGTAATACCATAACAGCTTTCTGGAAGACAAGGAAGGGGGCAGTGCAAACAAGGAACCTTACCCTTCCTAATGCCAGGGGCTTTGTACCCTCTGAAAGCAAGACTGGGGTCTTTCTGGTAAAATAAAAAAAAACCAAAAAACAACCAAATCTCTATGTTATTTGATTATTATAAATGCCTAGTCCCCTCTCTTGCCTGTGTGCAAACCATGATATGAAGATTGTATGATGGGGCCAGGAGTCAGGACTGCAGAATATGGTTGTCCAGCAAATGGGACAATGGGGCTGAGTGGTCACATTATTAATTTACTTTTCTGTTTTCTGTTTCCTTCCTTCTGCTCCTCCTGCAACACTTCTGGCATTTCAGGTTTCTAAAGTCAACGGGGTCACTCGAATGTCATCTCCGAGTGCAAATGCAGCCAGTGCCAAAAAGATGAGAGAAGTCAGACCTTCACCGTCCAAAACTGTGAAGTACACTGCAACAGTGACAAAGGGAACTGTCACATACACCAAAGCCAAGAAAGAACTGGTCAAGGAAACCAAACTAAATCACCACAAACCCAGTTCACCTGTCAACCACACAATCTCAGGGAAAATAGAAAGTAGCAATGCAAAAACCCGCAAACAGGTGCTATCCCTTGGAGCATCCAAGTCTAACAATACCGCTGTTAATGGTGTAAAAGTCAATGGCAAGTTGAACCAAAAGACATGCACTAAGGAGGTGGGGAGACAGTTAAGGGAGGGGCTGCGCAATTCGAAGAGGAGGCTGGAAGAGACGAATCACATAGACAAAATACAGTCGCCCACCAAGAGAATGAAAGGGGCTGTCAACTTGGCAGAAGCTGCCAGCAAAAAGGCAGCAGTAGAAAAGCCTTTGCTGAATGGACACCTTAGAAAGGAAGTGCCAGAGAAGAGTTTGGAAAGAAATAGGCCGAAAAGAGCCACTGCTGGAAAGAGTACGCCAGGGAAACAAGCACATGGCAAAACTGAAAATGCCTCCTGTGAAAATCGTTCTACCTCTCAAGCGGAGTCCTTGCACAAGCCACAAGACTCAATGGGAAAGCACGAAAAGGGCAGTAGTAAGTCTGGGTGGGGGATGCTGGGGGAGATTCCCATCCTTAGGCCCTCCACCAAGGAATTTCATGACCCACTGATATACATTGAGTCAGTCCGAGCTCAGGTAGAGAAGTATGGAATGTGCAGGGTGATTCCTCCTCCAGACTGGAGACCTGAGTGCAAGCTAAACGATGAAATGCGGTTTGTGACACAGATTCAGCACATACACAAGCTAGGCAGGCGCTGGGGACCCAACGTGCAGCGGCTGGCCTGTATCAAGAAGCACCTCAAATCTCAGGGCATTACCATGGATGAACTCCCACTCATAGGTAAGGGCTGTGATTCCTTGGCCTTTTGCCGCTGCTTGTAAGTGTCTGTATACAACTTTATGCTCCGTTTACCTTTATGCTTAACCAAACCCCTGTTCAGTTAACACTGCAGAGCTCTGGATCTCTCTCTTTTCCCATTGGCCAGGCACGACACAGGTAGGTTGTTGGAGAGCTTTCCAGGGCAACTTTATATTGCCATTTTCCTCCCTGTTTGACCCGGGAGGGAAAAAATGCTGTGTGGGACCTTGGTCTGCAGATTTCAGAATCTTCTTCTTTCCCTGCTCTTTATTTATGTGGGTAGTACAACTATGGATATTGACAGCCTTGTTTTAAAGGTTGTCTCAGAATATTTTTCAGATCTTTCCAAAGATCTTTTCCTAACAGGTTGTAATGCTGCGAGGCTTTAATACATTTTCTCCCCCCGCTCTTCCTTTAAAAACATTTAACCAAAGGGGAAAGAAAATATCTCAGAACTGACTTGTGTTTCGGTACTCAGACACTTAAAATCACAAATTTGCAGTGACCTGCTGACATTTAACAACCATTAAGTGTCAAAAATAGGCAGTAAAATGTAGTTGATTGCAAAATGGAGGTTTCATTATTTCTCCCAGCAGGTGTCTGCCAGGGCTAATGCCTGAGTGAGAATCACTTATTTAACAGAATTCTTGGTTTATGGTCTGCTGTCAGATATGACACGTGACAAAAATGTGACAATAGTTTGTAAAAACATGACAACAGCAGCATACAAATGAACTACTGAATGAGCTACCTCCATCTCTACTGCCTTTGCAGCCACCGCATAGTTAGAAACCTGTGTTTTTAATTTTTGTTAGTTCTCCCCTTTGTTTTTGACGTGTTTCGAGTCAAGAGCTCACAGGACCTGCATGTTGCAACTTGAGGCTAGAGTTTTGCCTTTGAGGCGTTATCCGACCCGAGGCAGCTCTCAGCGCTGTTGGATTAAAGGACACGCTTTTCTGTTTAAACGATTCACAACAGTTCCTTCTCCCCGCCTCCTCCTTTTTAAACTTTATTTTATATCACATATGGTAAGTGAGGGAAAATGCATAAAAGCACACAAAATGATTGCAGACTTTATGGTGAACTGATGCAGGGCACAGCAGAGAAATAACAAAATTTTAAGAAGGAGGAACGAGGGGTTAGCACTTTGTTGCAATAACCGTGCAAAAACGTTCAAGGAAATCTGAAAATTAAAATCACTCAAGCAGCAATAAATGAACATTTTGTATGCCTAATGTATGCAATGGTTGTATGCTAATAGAAGAGAATAATGAATTACATTTACATTGGCAAGACAGAGAAGAAAATGTGCAAGACAGCTCGATTAACGCTCCTGGAACAATGTTAACTTTTTAATGAAATACCTTGACTCGGCATTAAGATGGCATTACTGTTAATTATTTGTATTATTTAAGCATCTAAGAGCCTAATGAATAGGCAAGGATTCTATTCTGCTGGGTGCCATATAACCAGAGCAAACAGTGGTCTCTTACAAATTTGCATCCTATGTATCCCTTCTGCAGTTAATTTCCTGCCTATCCTGTATTTAAAATCAAAAACAAAATGGAGAAAAGAAGCTGGAGATCATCAGTGCACAAAGAGGAAAAATCTGTTGGTTCCAGCAGGAAACATAAAATAATCTTTAGTGATAAATGCACACTTATTTAAGTAGACATGCATACATAGCCCTTCTCTCAGGGCCAAATCACATTTCCATTGAAGTAAGTGGGACTTTTGCCAATGGCTTGTGTAGTGCCAGCATTTGGTATTAAATGCATACCTGAAGATTTAAGATTTTCTTTTTTAAAATGAGCTTGCTCACTAAGCAATTTAAAAGTAGGGAAATTAATGCAATTCAAAAAAACCAAAGTTGGACACTGCTTCTGCATAACATGCCAGATCTGCTATTTAAGCCATTTTGCTATAGGTGCTTTTAAAGAGGTTAGAACTCCTTTTTTTGTTGTTGTAGTTGGGTTTTTTCCCCTTCCTTTTTTTTTTGCTTTCAGTCTTTCAAGGAAAGTTTAAGCAGCAAGCTTAGGTTGATCCTGGAAGACATCAGTCTGAGATATAAATGCTTCCAAAAGTTATGACTGTGTGAAATGGAATTATAATTGAGAGCATTTTGCAAACCTTAGCTGTAGGCTCTGGTTGAATGAAGTGCTACTAGAGCTCTGATATTGCAGAGTGATTATGAGTGATCATTCCATGATGCGGGAGAAAATTGAATTTTCAACAGTGCTGAAACTAGGACCTTAAACTGGGTGTGTGCTGTTTGTCCCACTGGAGAACACATATAAGGGTAAATCTGGGCCACACTTCTTTCCAAGTTAGGAGTATGTTACCCAACTTTATGTAGATTGCTGAATCTGTTGGCATGGAAAGCCATCTGGAGTTACACCTTCAGCTTATTTGTGACCTGCACACAGTAACCACTGACCAAAAAAGTAACAGAAGCCATCTTGAAAGTTATGTTTATATTATGTTATGTATGGAAGAGTAAAGAGGAAAGAAAGAAAGAAAACTTTCCAAACTCATTTTGTTTTTTTTTCCAATGGTGTTTACTTTTTCTCAGCTTCAAAACCTTTTGAAAATCTCCCCCAACCCATTCCCAAATGTACTAAATAGGATAAATCTGCCTCCCTCATGGTTCTGCCTCCACCCTTATCAAATTCTACCCAAGGCCTTACGCTTGGTTTTGTCTGCAGCCAAACACCTTTGCCTTGTGCTGTGTGGGCAGTATAAATGTGAGCATCCTCTGGTGCTGCTCTGCCTCGGTCGCAGCCATTGTCCCAAAATGTTGCACACGGGTTTACACTGCTGAGCCTCCCTCCTCACTGGATTGGCACAAGTGGTGGAAGAAGGGAAAGCAGAGGGAAAAGCAAAACTGGAATCAGCAATGAAGCATCTGAGATGCAGCACAGGGTAGTTTGGAAAAAGTAATACTGCTTGCACTGGCAGGCAAGATGATATGACTTACAGTGATGTAGCTGTGTATCCTACAGTAAACACTTACCATAATGCTGCTTCTTGCCCTGCTCTGCTGCAATAGGATTTCTGAGTGCTCTGAAATGGCTATGGCATAATGGTTCTTTACTTTCCTCAAAGAAAAAGGCAAAGGGGAGACAGAGTGGCGGCAGAGATGTTGACGCTGGTTTTGTATTAATTCTCTTTTTTTCCTTGAACAGCACCCTGTTGAATTGTAGGTGGTCTTTGGGCTGTTTCTTCACTCTTTCCGCTGATGATTTATTTCTGTGCCTTGAGAGTATTTATGATGTTTCTTTTATTGTTCCTCATCCATTTGGCTGCTTTTTATGCTGCAGTTTGTATAATCCTTTCTTTTCTTTTTTTTTTTTTTTGACTGGAGTGTGAAATGTGCTAGTCATCTTAAAACATACAAAACCAGAATGGAGTATAAAATATGGATGGCCTCAGACTGGAAGAGTGATGTGTCTGGAACTTTTTATGCAGTTGCTGGCTCCAACCCCAAACAACCCCCTGCCTCCCTTTGGTTTTTATACGGATTTTATTACCTGTAGTGAAATTAAAAATGCTACTGTGCTCCTTTTAAATACTAACTTCATTCAAGGTGTTGTGCAGATAATAGATAATTGATATTTCATCTCCAGAAAGGATAGGTATTTTGTCTTTCTGATGGCCAGTACCCCAACTTGACACTGGTTTTGTTTATTCCTGGTATGAACCAGATGTGGGACTGGTGGTGGGTGAGGTGTGTGGGCTTCTACAGAGCTGGGCAACTCTCATCTCCCAGCCACTGGGTAATGACAAGGGCACAGATGCGTGTCAAGGAGATAGCTTGGGGTGCTCTGAGAAGGGAATGCAACTCAGGGAGGAGAGCAAACTGAATCATAGGGAAGGCTGTTGCAAGTAGCAGAATACAGCCTGTAAATTAATTAAACTGGAAAAACAGTGGTGTGTGCCTCTCTTTAGCAGGAGGCAAGAGAGGGACAATTCTGCTCTGGTGCCCAGGTGCCTGGAGCTTTCATGTCCCCTGTGTGCCCAGCCTGGTAGCACATTCGACATGAGCTGCCCACAGCTTTCCTAATCTACTCCTGTGTTTCCCTTTCCCTTCCTCTGCTGCCTGGCACATGTGAATCCCAGGAGGCTGCGAGCTCGACCTGGCCTGCTTCGTCCAGCTGATCAACGAGATGGGGGGGATGCAGCAAGTGACTGACCTCAAGAAATGGAACAAGCTGGCAGACATGCTGCGCATCCCCAAAACTGCACAGGACAGGCTGGCCAAGCTGCAAGAAGCCTACTGCCAGTACTTGCTCTCCTACGACTCCCTCTCCCCCGAGGAGCACAAGAAACTGGAGAAGGAGGTCTTGCTGGAAAAGGAAATCCTGGAGAAGAGGAAAGGACCTTTGGAGGGACATTCAGAGAATGCCTACAAGTTCCATTCCTTGCCCCGGTTTGAGCCCAAAAATGGACTCATCAATGGCGTGGTTCACAAAAATGGCTTCCGCAACAAGTTAAAAGAGGTCGATGTCCCACTGAAGACGGGCAGGCGGCGGCTCTTTGCTCAGGAAAAGGAGACCACGAAGGAGGACGAGGAGGAGGAGGAGGGAGTTCTTAGCGACTTACACAAGTGTATATACAAGGTAATGAGGCTGGCTCTGCCCGGTCTGTTTTGTAGAGCCAATGATGCTGTTGTGTGGGTGGCGTCCGGGTGCACACCCAGCCATCTGAGGGGAGCTGATGGGCTGCTGTGGCATCCCCAAGGCAGAAGTTATCATGGTTATCATGGCCAGGCAGTCTGGTGGCTTTATCTGATCTGCCTGGCTCTGGCGGGATGTCTGGAAAAGCCGGGAGGCATTATTGTCGTAACAAGGTGCACTGGGCTCTGCCCCCATTCATCTCCTTGTGAGAGGTTCCTGGAATATCTCTGCCCAATTATCCTTGCAGACACAGATTTTATTTTCATTTTCTAGTGACATTTAAAGTAATGTTCTGCTTTCTCATTCCCGCTTCTTGCAAATCTCTTGTTGAGTGAAGCAGTGCTGCGCATTGAAACTAACACTACTAGAAATACTACTACATTTAGAAAGGGCAAATGAAATGCAAACAATATTTTCATCCACGATGCCAGACTTTGCTCAGCACTAACAGTCACATGGACACTTAGTCCTCTGCATATCAAGTACATCCATTTACAAAGGAATGCTGACTCTTTCACTGTATTTTATTTGGCAGTCTCCTGCTCTGGAGCAGGACTTGGCACTGCAACTCACAGTGCAATTTTGAGTTGTGTTGAATGGCGTAGCTGCGCACTGAGAGAAATATAGCATTGAGTGTCCATGCCCAGTAAAGGAATATGCTGTTCTTCCCCTTCCAATCTCATTTCCATCACCAGGAAATGAAGCCAGATAGCCCAAAATGACTTATTGTTAAACTATTTAGGGACTGCATGAGCTCACAACTTGGGCTTTAAAAGCTTGCTTCAGTTTTCTTTTGCAGCCTGTTATGATTTGTCAGCCCAAAAATTCTTTTTCTTGGGGACTCTGGCCTCAATCCCACCTTCAAAAAGCAATCTCTTTGCCATGCTGCCATGGAGAGAAGCTTATCTAATGACAGCAGCTTTTGTGAATAGTGAAGTGGAATTTCTGTGCTTAATATCCTGTGCTTAATTATGGTTAAATGAAAAACTTGATACACCTTACCCTGATACACCTTACCCTGACTGCTGCATGAACAACCTCAAACTTAGTGGGGGAATGCCTTTTTCTTCTTTTCCACTTCAAGTCCTACTTTAAAGTTCAGTAGATACAAAGTCACTCAAAAAGCAAGATTGGGATTTGTGAGAAGTAGCCCAGTCGGACTTAGAGAATAAAAAAAAGCAAGCAATCAAAGCATAGCTGGTATAACCAGTCTGAGTCTGTTGAGTACCAGGCCTTTACCCCAAAAGGCTGGCAACTCCCAGAATTTCTGCTCTGTCATTAAAAAAGCACTGACAGTACTGGCAGCATCAGACCCTGTCTGAGTCTGACAATACCAGGTAGAAATACTTTTGTCCTGAGCACAGAGGCTGTTAGAGAGGAGCATCACTGAGCCTGTGGGTCGGGGCTCTCCCCACCCACCAAAGCAGCTGCAGCACGTGGAGCCACTCAGAAAATGCCCTGGGTTGTCCACTGTGGTACCAGCAGCTTCCCAGACACTGGGTCTTGCCTGTGTTGATCCCATCCCATGTTCTCTGTAGGGCAGAGACTGGGAACTGCTGTCACAGGTGATGGACTGGGGAGAAGGCAGGGGAAGCAAATCTCTGGTGGATTTCTAAAGAGATCCCTGCTGTGGAATGCACTGTGGGATGCCTGGTCAGCCTGAGTGCAGAGAGAGGAATGAAGCTTCATTTTCATAGCACTCAGGGGAAAGCCCTGTAGGAGGACTGATGCATTAATAGTGCTTATGTCACTTAGAGCAAGCCTCAAGACACAGAAATTATGCCTCAAGCTTGATGAACCAGAGTAGCTTGATGAACCACAAGATGTAAAATTGCTGTAGTTCATCACTGGGCTTAAAAGACTGAGGGAAGGTGGTGCTGGCACCAGTTGTAAGCAGAGGGTGCTTCATGGCATTTAATGAAACATTTAAGCCTTTTAATCCTGTGTGTGTGGATGGGGGAGTGTTCTTTAGCTAATAACGTGTTCCTGAGAAAATTTGAAATTTGATTACCAGAACCTGCCCTCATGTTACAGTTTCCACAGATGATGGGATTGTAATGGTTCCTTTCTAAAGCACATTGCTGATTCTAATTAAAAATGAAAAACACACATAAACCAAAAAAGCCCGACAAACTCATGTCAGTGAAAAATGCCCAGGTCAGTGTCTTGAGAGCTGGAGGGAGCACATCATATGTAGTCCAGTTTAGGCCATAAAGTCTGTTCTTCAGACTATGAAGAGGCCATCCATTTAGGGTTTCTCACAGTAATTTCTGCAGTCAGCCCATGCTTGAGCTGTTTTTAGCAAGAGACATCCAGTCTTCCAGGAGCAGTTACCACCATATCACATGTCAAGGTTAGAGTAAATCTCCTTTGTGTTCAGCTGACTCTCTGCCAGGACTCCCAAATTATTTTCAGTGTCTCTCCTTCCCAGGCTGTGAGGCCTGCTGTGCTTTTAAGCGTGTGCTGCAGGCTGCTGTGCTTGCTTGCTTTACTCCTAAATAAGTGGCTTTTCTACCTGCCGATTAAAATGTTGTCATTTCTAAGTGTGTGAAGTAAACTGCCAACATTGAAGAAGGATCTGATGCAAGATTTTCACTCTTCTTTGCCCAGTTTTAGCTCTGAAAATATTTTAAAAATCTGTGCTGATGCTGACTGAAAGCAGCATTTGTTTCCATATAGAGCAAACTGAAGGCTTTTTAGAAGACCCATTAGAGGAACATACAGAAGAAATCACATTGCAAGTTTTGCCAGCCCTCCCATAAAACCGTCATGGAAATCCTATGCTGAGCTCTCTTCACCCAGAGACTTGACATTTCCATACTCCACCTAATAGGAGCCACTCCTTCCCACCTGTGGCCATTGTGAAATCTCTGGTTTCAGCTCATACTTATGTTTGCTTTAAATGTCTTAACATTCATAGTGTTGCAGTGTCCTTCTCTCTGCCTTCCCTCCAGGCTTGGTGGTGGTGGTGATGCTCTCCCTGGGTTGGCTCTCATGGCCCCTGCATCAGACGTGAGAAGAATCAGAGGAGGAAATAGGAATTTCTTTTCTTACACCTTCCTCTATTCTTGTCACAGCAACAGAGACTCTGCTTTGTAGCTTGAAGCTCCCCGGACAGTTGTTGAACTGCTGAAATATTTTTCAGGGTGTTGGAAAGGGTATTTTGCTCCTCAGCAATTCCTTTTATGTTCTGGGTAGAATGCTCCATTAAAGCATTTTAAATTATTTTCTGTGTTGGCATTAGAAAATGTTACGAGATCCCTCAGATTAAAGAAAACAACCAAACAGCACAAACAGACAACAAAAACCCCTCAGCCATTTAATTTGTTTTACAATTTTTAGGACACTAAAAAGATACCAAATTCTTGGCAGAGGAAGAAATGGGTATATGCAGTTTTAAAGGGTTAAACTGTTCCAGTTTTCCACTTTCTCTTTTGTTGCTTGCTATGTGTTTCTATTTTCTTTCTTGTATATCTGAAAAATGGAAAGACGTGGTTAATCTTGGAAGACAAGGCCTTATTTTTGTTTTTATGCATCAGATGAGAGGAAGAGGCAAGTAACTGAAAGGAGGCAGCTGCTGCAGTGTTGGTTTGAGCACGGTGGAGGCTGTGCCCGAGCGCGGTGACTTGGCGCGGGCCCTGCGCTTTACGAGAGGTTTTGTTGTAAAAGACTGCCTCAATAAACCATTCATGAGGGCATTAAAAGATGAAGGAAATTTCTTATTGGATCACAGAGAATCCATCTCTGAAGTTTATGGGAATCTGAGTGCCCCAGGCCCTGGGCATTTCACAAACTTTTTTTGCTAAAGCTAATTATGCAGCATTCAATTAAAAAAGTGACAACGTTACAACCGTATGAGCATGGCAGAGTGATAGACTTGGCCTCTGGGGGAAAGCTGCTTTTATAGTTCTTTGTAGTTTACTCTTGGACATAGTTATTAAATAAATTAAACACAAGAAAAGGCTGAGGTGGTTTAGCAGATCTGTTTCATAATTGAAAAACTGGAAAGGTAACAGTCCAAATAATGAAACTAATTTATGTGGAGTTTCTAAGTCTGTGGTTGCTCAGGTGACCAGTCAGGGGGCACAGTGGGAAGGAGCAGTGGATCTGGTGAGGAAGCAAAGACATTTTGTGCTCCACGTTTGCAGAGCTCTGCTGATCTCTGCCTGCAGCAGTGCCCTCAGACCTCCTGTGCTGCCTGCCAGCTCTCATGGCTCACAGCTTCCCAGCATCTTCCTTCTGCCCTGGAGCAGAGGAGGCACAGAGGTGTTCCTGTCTGGGCACACCAGGATATCAGGGCTGAAAGGAGCAAGTGGGTTCTCATGCTCTTGCCTCCAAAGCCATCAGACAATGCTTCCCAGCTTCTGGCGGTGTAGGTGTGCAGGAAAGCAGATGTCTGGAAACTTTGGGGTAGCTCAAGTAGAAAACCAAGTCAGATCTTCCTCTTGTACAGCTCCTGCAGCAGCGCCAAGAAAGAATGCACTCATTCAGCAATTTTACTTTGTTTTGCTTTTCCTAATCTTGTAATAACAGGTCCTGGTTCCTTGGCATTTGAACTGCTTTTATTGAATTAAGAACAACTAGTTTTTGAAAGCCGGTGATTACAGTAATCCTGGCAAACTCTGCTTTTTGTGACCCTCTTCTACCACATACAACATTTGATGCATTTGATGCTGAGCATTTCTGTGAATTTTTAAAGTCTTTTTCACCTGCTCCTCGGACGTAGAGAGCGTAGCCACATTCCTGGATAATGTATTGGATTTGACTGGCTGCCTTCTGGGTCTTTACAGCCTGTCATAGGAAGCTGGGCCATGTCCACCCTCTGTATTTAGCAAACACCGAGCATTGTGCTGGACAAAGCAATGTTCCTTCTGGGAACATTCTGTTGGCCTTTTTACATGGTGGGTTTGGAGAGTTCATGTGATTGAATTTCTGTATCTTCTGAGGTATTTTCTCTCAGCAACAAAATGAGCTTTAGACTGATACCTCTTCTGCAGACATTGTCCTCTTTCCCTCTATTGTCATCTGGGATTGAGCCTGTAAGGAAAAGAGTGAGGACATGGGGGGATGTAGGCGTGTTTTTTCATTTTCACTTTTAATTTTATTTTATTTTTCCACAGGGTAGGTCTGTTTCTTTAACGACCTTCTACCGAACAGCAAGAAACATCATGAACATGTGCTTCACAAAGGAGCCTACAGTAGCTGAAGTAGAGGTGAGGCCAGCTCAAGGAGTGGTAAAATTTTTACTTCAGGGCACTGAGTATGGGGATTCAGGATAATTGACTTTCAAGCATTTCTGTAATCAGTTTAAGGCTGTCTAGTTTGAAATTTTTAAAAAACGGTAAAATAGACATGATGCGGATTCTTCCTTTTTTAAAATTTTTTGAACATTTTTGGTAAAGGTGTTGATGAACTGAGGAGGAGAAAGAATTCTTAATCTGACATATGTTGAAACACAGAAACCAAGAGGATCTAGATTTTGCTTTCCTAATTTGTTAATTATTTATATTCTTATTTTTAAGCAATATTTTATGTTGAATTGCATTGAGGTCATGAAAGCCTTGTAAATTTCTGGAGTTTATATTTTAATGAGAGATACCTTGTTCAGCGAATTAAAAATGCATTACTGCTTTCTCTTACCACAGCAAGAATACTGGCGGATAGTGGAACAGAAAGATTGCCATGTAGCAGTGCATTGTGGAAAAGTAGATACCAACACCCACGGGAGTGGTTTTCCTGTGGGAAAATCTGAACCTTTTTCAAGGTAAGATCTCCAAACCCACCCTCTTTGTTGCCTCACTCCTCAGCAGAGCCCAGCAGGGCAGCTTGGCACTGGGAGTCTTGGCAGTGGGAATGTGCACTGACTGTGTCTGCCTCTGTGTCACCCTTCCAACAGGCATGGGTGGAACCTCACAGTCCTTCCTAATAATACAGGATCCATCCTGCGACATCTTGGTGCTGTGCCTGGTAAGCAAGTCCCTTCTCAGTGTTTTCAGCTGGTGTGAGTGTCCTCTGAATGTGGTGCTGCGGGCACCAAAGGCTTCTCCCTCTTTCTGGCCCCCTGTTCCCCAGCTGACTGAGCAGACCTGCAGTTGTATGTAGCAGGTGGTATTTAAAGGGCTGAAGGCAGCCTTGCAGATGAAGGGCTAGTGAATAGTTGAGAGTGTATTCCTGGGAGGAACCGGTTGTACCTGCAGTATCCCTTGCTGTTCTTGCCAGGCTGTCAGTGTTCTTTTGTGTCAGGACAGAGCTGTGCAACTTCCATACTTGCAAAATGTAGTCTGCAGCACTGGGAAAAGCAGCACACACATTTTCTAAATGAATTGTCACAAGTTCTCCAGCTGCAGATACACCATCACAATTTACTGGTAAGAAACATTGAAAGCACAGTGGAATCTCCTGTTGAGGTCAGGTGTTGAGCCTGAACAAACCAGCTGGGAAACAGGATACCTGTTAAAAATTACATGTATGCCTGACAACATGAAGCAACTTCCTCTGATCAATGGCAGTGAGCTTGAATTACGGGTATTTGTAAATTCTCCAAAGAATATAAGTTTTGTACAGGCAGTTGGAAAACAAATATGTTCAAGGGCACTGCAGTTGGCCAGTAGATATTTTCTTAGTGGAAAATGCTGACTTTGTTAAGTTACTCCCTGTGAATTATTCACACTGATAGGAAGACTTATAACTTCAAGGCTCAGCTTACAGGGAGAAAAAGGTTTTTGACTTAAATGCCCTCTCAAACTGTCTTTTACTGAACAAACTGAAGTTACTCACAACTCATTTTTCAATCTCTTTGTTTTAGGAGTGACAATTCCTTGGCTAAATATTGGCATGGTCTTTTCTACCTCATGCTGGTCTCGAGACCAAAATCACCTTCCATACATTGACTACTTACACACTGGTGCTGATTGCATTTGGTAGGTATTCCTGTGTTTTGTTTTCTTGACGTTCCCTGCGGTGGCTGCCCATAAGCTGGTGTTAGTAGCAGCTTGTGTAGTGCTTCTGCATGAGGGAATCTCACATAGAAGGTCCAGTGTGTGTGTGCGTGGTTCCAGTTTTAATGGGAAAACGTGGTATAAACTTAGGAGATGAAAACGCGTTTCCTGGAAGAGAAGTTTCACTTGGTTTTCCATGGTCTGTTCTGGTGTCTTGATGTGGACATCACCAGTCAGCTGCTGTCATACTTTGTAGATACATCATGCAAATACACTCAGCAGTCAGCTTATAAATGGTTTTGAACGTGGTGAATCCTACCTGAATTCTGTGCATACATGCTATTGCAGACGATGATTTAGTTTGCAATGTGAGACGATGGAGGCATCAGAGAAAGCTGATGTTGCTGGCAGGTCATGTGCTTTTCTGCCAGGCTCCTGTGATACTGGTGTTATTACCAGTGAGGCATCATCAGTGAGAGCAGTGCATGATAAACTATGTGATTGTGTCTTGATCAGAGAAAACACAATAAACAGAGCAGAAGAGTTACTGAAATAATGTCCCCTGCTGCAACGGTGAGAAGCTGGTTCCCTTTAAGCAGTTCTAGTGGTTCCCTTCTTGAACTCGGAACTCTCTGAGCCTTTGACTCCTCATGTGGTGTGACAGAAGGAGGTCTGCAGGGCCACCTTTACACCCAAAAGTCCCCACAGTGGCAGTGGCATCATGAACTGCCCTTCATGCATATGCAAAGTGTGTTCTCACACATTTCTCAGATGCTGCTGGTGTCAGGGATGCTGATCCAGCTGTCACTGGGAAAGCACATGGCCCAACAAAAAGGATTTGAAATCTGGAGAAAACCATTAAAGCAGAATTTCCTCTCTCTAAATGTGTTAAGTTGAAGAAATTTTCTGTATGTGATCATTTCGAGGGGTAAAGGTAACTGCTGTATTATGCTGCAGACCTGAGAGTTTGCCAGTTTCTGTCATGGGCATTTCATGGCTCTTCTCCCTGTTTGTGAACAGGAATCTGTAATCTTCTATAATAATACACTATCAGGACAAACTGCTGAGCAAGCTATGTTGTCCTCAACCTTAGGTGAGTCTGTTTCTATCTATGACATTAATCTGGTCTTAAATGACAGTGTATTCCAAACAGAAGGCATTCAAGAATCCCCTAATTAAGTTCTGAGGCCACTCTTCGAACGGTGTGTGTTAAAACACGTGGCTCTTGGGATTGAACAGGCTTGCATGCAGACAGCTCAAATTTTAGGAAAGGCTACTATTCCTGTTTTTCCAATACAGGAAGAATAAAAGTAAAGAAGCCATTTGCTTTTTCTTGATGGACTTACACAGATGAATACATAGCTTAAGGCGTGTTTGTGGTGATTGCCTTGATGAAACAGGGATAGTAGGGAGGAATAACTCATAAGAAGGAAGTGAAACTCCTTTGTCTGTTGAAGCTATTCTTCAGCAAGGCTGCCAGCCTGAAGTGTCAGGCTAGTATTCATTAGCTCATTACAACTTTTAATAGTGCAATAAAGCACCCAGCTGTGTTAGGAAAAGATGAATTTAATATCTGCAGGTCCGGCGTAGTACCTGGAGTAGCCCTGACAGCGTTGCCTTCAGTTGCTGCTTTGGTGACAACAAAGCAGCCACTGGGCTCCAGACCTCTCCTCCGTCTTGCCAAGTCCATCCACTGCTCAGAAATCTCCTCCAAGGACAGATCCCCGTGGTGCTCAAACCACTTCACTTACCTGCAGATTGCTCAGCTCACTCTCTAATCTCTCAGGTTTTACCTCCTGGGGATTAAACAGGGGAGAACTCAATTTGCATGCAGGGCAGAGGTCAGTGACCTAACCTTTTTATTCTGGAGGGATCCTCGGTGCCCATTAAAGGAGAGAAGGAAATCTTCTTGTGCCCAAGACACTCAGAAGTCTATACTGGCTGCTCACTTCCCATTTTTTAGGTACGTCAGGAATTGCAGATGAGTGCAACTGCAGCATACATCAGTTGCAGAGGATCTCATTCCCCTTGGTCCTGCCCCAGTGCTCAGATAGTTCCATGCACTTCTGTGCTGCCCCTCCTCTTCACACATCCTTCCCAAGCATTTTCCTGTGCCTGTCTTGCGAGGAATTATGTGCTTGAATCTTTTGTCTGTTCCAATCCATATTTTATGACTCTAAAAGACAAGAGTGGGTTCTGTCATGATCTGGCTTCAAATTTAAAATACCTTCATCCCTGTTTCAAATACGTTATTATAGTGTAACTAGAATGATACACCACACGTGGGGAGCTGTACTGAAGCTGTCACTTTAGCAACACAGGCATTGCAAAGTATTTGAGACATGGAATGCATTTAAAATTGCTGTTGGGACTTGATCCTTACTTATCAAGATGAAGTTCTTCTACTTCACCTCTCTCTAACCCTGGGATTTCTTAGCAACATCCTGATAATTGTCAATATATATGTAAGGAGTTGGTCTTCATACACCTGGGCAACCAGCTCCTTAGGGCTCTTTTTGTGGCTGTAATTAGCTGTACAAGCAGATAATGTCATGTCTTCTGCCTCTTGGCTTGAAGATCAACAAACACAAATCAAAGTCATCATCAGTACAGTGAACAGGAATGAGGTATTCAAATCCTAGGAAGTGCAGCCTCCTACAGACTCATCAGTCAGGGTAACTCTGCATGATGCACACGGAGTTAGCGCACGTTATAAGCAAGTACCCTGACGAGGGCTGTGAGGCCAGCAGAACACTTCATGAAGTTACTGGAGAGATCAGATGAATGGCAGGAAGACTATACCGGTTCCCCAAAATCTTTCCAGGTTCATTCTCTTGTTCCAAGTTTGGAAAAACTACTCCATATGTGTGTGTGTGTGTCTGGTGTGGGGGCAAATGGACTCCAGGTGGAGGTCTCATTGCCTAGAGTGAACGGGGAAGTCATGAAAAAGCTGGAGATGTTTTTTACTTGCCTGAGCATAGCAAACCCAAATAAACTAATGTCACAAATAAAGCAGAGCATGGCAGCAACTCCAGACAGGTTTGGGAATCCCAGGATTAGTACTGTGTTTCCCACTGAGCTGTGCTGCTCAGTTTGAAGTCGTAAGTACCAACTGTCAGATTTTGGGAACAGGTGCCTTCTGGGTGGACATAAACGATCACCCTCGGACAGGCTGCAGGCAAGAGCAGTGACCAGTCGTCACCATATCACCTCCCTGCATCCAGAAAAATAGCAGTTCTGTGGATGTGTGGCTCTGAGACTCGAGACTCCCATGTTACTTCTTGTCACTTCTGCCGAGGGAGCAGTGCTGGCAGTGAGCACAAGAGGACAGCTGCTTCCTTGGCTTCTAAGGAGAGGAGGATGTGCAACTTGGCAGATTCCCAGCAGAGTTTGAAACCTCTCCTGCCACTTAGGCTGCTCTTAGTCAGGTCTTTTGTTGCAAGGGAGAGGAGGGATGTGGGATCTGTTCAGTAAGTAAAGCAAGAAGGTCTTTGGCAACTTCATGTACTAGCAGTAAGAGGGGATTTGTGGTTTCTTGACTGTTACAAACAGAGAATGTTATTAAAATGTGAAGATACTTTGGTTGATGCACTGATAATAAATACAGCCTTTTATGGTAAAGATAACAACATATATTGGTGCTCACAAGATGCAAACTTCTGCCCATAATTAGCTGGTTTGGTGCTGTTAAAATGAACAGCAATCTATTGCTGGTTTCACTCCTCTGATTCTACAGAGCACTGAGTTTTCACATTTCTGTTTTGGGGATTTTGTATCCTTTGATACTTGCTGAACCCGATCAGACTGAGTCTGAATAAACAACTTCCCTTCAATCCTCAGTGTTTTACCAAAAGAACTGTGTGTGAAAGCCTGTGTGTAATTTCTTTCTTCTAATCAATGTGCTGATCTGAATTGCCAGGTACTGTGTAGCTGTGAACCATTATTTACTCCACAGTAAATCTTTCTCTTTTCCTCTGACAAAACAACAGGTATTGCATTCCTGCTGCGGAGGAGAACAAACTTGATGATGTGGTACATACCCTGCTGCAAGCCAATGGCACTCCAGGGCTGGAAATGCTTGAAAGTAATGTAATGGTAGGTTAAGGCTGGGAGAGGTGTTCCCATTTGAGAACCCAAGGCTAATCAGGAGGCTGGTTGGTTGGGGATTTATTTTGGTTTTTTCTTACACTGCAGTGATGCAGAGGGGGCTACTTTCTGTTTGCAGTGTTTACCCACATGGTATTTTTCTAACAAGGCTGTTATTATGTGTTAATACAAAAATAAACATGACAGTGCAATAAATGTCCATTTTTAATACCGTCTGTAATGTATTTAGCCTCACAAAGGGAGTGGGATTTAATCAATTCATCTGCCATGACTGACATTTTATGATACCAGCATGGATAGGAGAAGCTTAATACTTAAGTATTTTTGGCTCCTTTGTTTGTCTTGTGGATAACAATTTCTATTTAGTGCATTTAAGTATAAATTTGGGAGCCCGTAACAAAAAACCCTCCCTTGGCTACCCATGTTAACATCTCACAGAAGTGCAGTAGTGCAACGGATTCAGTGCCAGGTCAGAAAAGATTGGATGGAAAGCTGAATGACCTGCATTGCTTTCTGTAGTAGTAGCCAGTGCTCTGCCATTGGGCAAGTGAGAGTTTAAACTGTTGGTTTGAGGAGAGCCACTTCTGCAATTGTCACTCCAAGTGCTGAGGTTTGGCACGTGCGGAATGGGAGAGGGAAAGCGACCAGAGTGGAGCTGTTGGCAGAGCACACTTGGCTCCGTGAGCAGTAGCATGCGGCAGCACCCAGCCAGGAAGAGGATCAGAGAACTGTAATAGAAAGATTGATTGTTTTTCTCTCTCTCTCTGTTTTTTTCTTTGTCCTTCTAGATCTCCCCAGAGATCTTGTGCAAGGAGGGGATCAGGGTGCACCGTACTGTACAGCAGAGCGGGCAGTTTGTTGTCTGTTTTCCTGGATCCTTTGTGTCCAAAGTGTGTTGTGGCTATAGTGTTTCCGAATCGGTGCACTTTGCTACCACCCAGTGGACAAGTATGGGCTTTAAAACAGCCAAGGTAAGTTGAGAAAAGGAGTTAAAATGGATTCACAGCCCTGCCATCTAAAAGGACAGCAAAGCAGACATTCCAGGATTGGTAGCATTGTGAGACTAGTGCAACTACACCTGTTTTTCTGGACTACTAAATAAACAAAAAAAAGGAAAACGTTCTGCAAGGCATAAGACGATCCAGTGTTTTCAGAACAGTGACTGAGTTGTTAACTGACAGTTAAAGACTTGTGTATATATAAAAAAATTGAGAAGACTGTTATGCCTGCAGAGCAGTTTGCAAGGAAGCTTTTCAAAAATCCCTTCAGAGCTAATGATTATACATTGTATTATGCTTACTAATTTTTTTTTAAGTGATGTTTTCTAGAACCATTAGAATCTCAGGTGCAAATATCTGAATAACTGTGCTTGTTAGCTCGTATGATAGGCAGAGTCAGTTAATACTCACAGCTGTATTGCTTGTTTTTCTCTGCCCCTTCGTTCAGGAAAAGCTGTTGATCAGGGCAATTTCAGTTTTAATCGACTTGAAAATCCTTAGGTTCACCGACCAGCCCATCCAATACTAGATGTAAATAAATAACCTTCCCGTTCCCTTTTCACACAACTGACTGAGGCAGGTTGCCTGCAGAAACAGGTGAATTGTCCAGTCATCATGATTCTGGCTACATTTCTGTGTTCTTGGACAAAGAATATACGTCACTAATTGTGTTCTGAAATACACTCTGGGTTACAGATACTATTTTGGTAGTGTTTTATAGCTAAGCCACTAGTAAATTATCCTTTAGAGCTTCAGACCAAGTTACTAAGTAATGAACTGTAATATGTCCACAGTTAGGGATTGCTTCTTTAGGGTAAATGGAATTCTTCCAGCCTGGTTATACTAATTGTATATTAACTTAGTTTGAAATAAAAGGTTATTTTATTATATATTTATTTTGGGGGAAGGTGGGGATTGTGTATATCTATAAGTAAGGCATAAGAATCCTGAGCTAACCTTTCCTGTCTGAACGTACATGATTATATTAACTCCATATGCTGTATTTATCGCTCTACTGAACACTTGTTTGATATCGTGAAAATGCTACTCCTGTAAGAGACAGAAATCACTATGCAGCAATTAAACAGCTCTTGGTGCCTCAAATTTTGAAGAACAGTTTCTTTTAATTAATTTTTAAGAGCTTTGCACTGGATAAATATAAGCTGACTGAAAATCCAGCAGATTACAGTCTATGATAACCTACCTTGGAAACTGAAGTCACAGCTCTCACAAACTTTACAAGAACCGCAGATAACAAGTTTATATCAAAATAACTTTTGAAACATCTACT
This sequence comes from Pachycephala philippinensis, assembly GCA_013397055.1. NCBI lineage: Eukaryota > Metazoa > Chordata > Aves > Passeriformes > Pachycephala > Pachycephala philippinensis. The sequence goes on from VWZT01008424.1 coordinate 727,924, forward strand.
GTGTTGTTCTTTTTTTTTTTTTTTTTCCCCTTCCCTTTCTGTCCTCAAACTGTCTTATGTCCTTAATTCCCGTTAATTTTGGAAATTATTCTTTGGTTCCTCCACTTCCACAAGGCACTTTGCCACAAGGCTGGCCAGGACTGTGCTTTCCAGAGGTGGTGAGATGTTCTCTGTAATGGGCAAGATTCCCCTTTTGGACTGTTAAATGAACTCTCTGGTAAACACCTGTACCTTCTGTTCGTTCATTCTCCACAGCAATACTGACAGTTTTTAGTGTTTGATAAATTAACTTTGTTTTCATCCTGTGATACTGTGACTTGATTTTTTTATAGTGACTCTCTTTATATTACTAAAATGATGTTGTTTCATTTCTGTATTGAATGACTGCTCAATCTCCTTTAATACATGGAAAAATGAAATTCTGCATCTGAAATTGCTTTGATTTCAGTCTTACAAGCACTTTGGAAAAATTGTTGGAATAAAAGAGTTTATATAAACACCTGTGTAAAGGGACAGTCAGGTTTAACCTAGACCATACTTGGAACAAGCTTGCTGGTTTTTAAAAAGCACCCTAAGAGCTCTTGAAATTTTAAGGTAAGGATGAGTAAAAGATTTAGAGTTGTGGTGGAAGAGCGTGTGTTTGGAGTGGCAAAGGGATAACTCCATAGCTTCAAATAAAGCAAAGTCAGTGAAACTCATTCAGGAAACTGGAGTACAGAATGTTGGACTAAATGAAGGCACTCTGGGTTAGAGGTTTGGAAGTGAGAGGGAATGTCTGGTTTTAAAGGAGGGCTTTGGTGCTATAGGGCCTACCAGAAGTTTGGTGGGAAGAGACTCAGCTGGTACTGTAATACAAAAGGAGGAAGTACATAGGAAAGATGGAGTTAGTCTTCCAGTTGGAGCAGCGCTGCTGCACACACAGGAGAGGTTACAGTCCCTAAGCCAGGTTCAGCTCTCTCACCAGTGACAGAATCCCCATGCGCTGATCTCCTAAACAGGAAAATTGTGGCATTAGCACAGTACTCCTGTACTTCACTGACCGTCCAGAGAAGATGCTGGCAGGGGCTGGACAGGTATTTCCCCTGCCTCCAGTTTTAGTTTGAGTGAGGAACATGCCTTTAAAACACCACAGGATTCCCATTCCTTGGCTCCTGTCATGGACTTGTCCCACCCTGAGCACATGGGGCTCCTTCAGATGAAACCATAGGGAAAGATGGCCTATGGAAATGTACCTTACGTCCTCACTAGCAAAGAGCTGTGCTGTGGTGGAGACTAGGAACCTTGGAAGAGTAGTAAAATGCAAAATGGTGTTTCATTTTAAAAGAGAGCCTCACATAAACCGAAGGAAGCTGGTTAAATTGAGAGTGCAGAAAGAAGGGTTAAGGGTTTGCATGAAGCATAGAAATTGCTTAAAGATGCCATGTTAGAGGCTCACAGCACATGCACATTGCTTAGCAAAAAAACCCCCAAAATGAACAATTTCAAATGGCAAACCCCCATTAAACATTGCACGACTAAACACCAGGAGAAAGGAGTCTGAAATAAGACGTAAAATCCCTTTTGTGTCCAGAAGATGAAAATGCAAGTAAAAGAACCTCTGCAGCAAGATGCTTGTAAATACACAGAAGTGCAGGCCAAAAAGATGTTTCAGAGAACAATTTTCTAAACACCAAAAGGAAAAAGTAAATGCACAAAAAAATGAGAACAGGGCAACCATCACTGGTGGCTTTTGCAGCAAGGTCATGGCCTCCTCCCCTTGAAACTTTTGGAAGTAGGAAAGGAGAAGAGTTGCAGCTGACAGAGTCTATGAGCATTTTTGGGAGAAAAGGCTCTTAAATAAATTGAGAGGTGAAGTTCACATACCAAAAAAACCAACTGATTTAAAGAGAAGCAGAGGACGGGTCAGTTTTTATCATGAAGGGAGGAGGTAGCTTTCTGCATTCCTCAGGAATTTATACTAAGACAGTTTAATGTATCCATAAATAACCTAGGAAGGGAAGTTAATAGCAAAACGAATTCTTTATGATGAGGATATTAATGGTAATGACAGCAAAAATTAAAGCTATGAAGTGTTACAGAAAGATTTCATGATACCGAGTGATCCAAGTGAGAAAATGGTAGATGAAATTCGATGTTGGTAAATGTTAAATCTATATTTAAAAACATAATCTTAATTTGACAGATACAGAGATGGATTCTGAATGATGGGCTCTTGCTATTGAGAAAAGAGGTCTTTGAGTTCCTATGGAGCTGTCACTCAAGCTCCAGTCAAGCTCTGGAGTGGCATAACAAAAATACATTGAATGTTAAGAATTACTAGGAGAGAATAGATAACAAACCAGAAACACTGCTCTGGCACTGTGTACTGTTGGTGGTTTGTGCAATTCTAATTGAAGAAGGAATATAGAGGAACTAGGAAAAGCACAGCAGAGATCAATGGTTAAAGTTATTAATTAGCCGGTGCATTGAATATAAGAGTACTACTCAGCCTGGAAAATGAATGACCAAGAGATGTGTGAGAGCAAGAGAGATCACAAGTGCCAGGCTGATGATAATTATAATATGAATGTTAGCTGACTTTCATGACATTAAAAAATGTGTCACTAAAAGAAACAATTAGGCAGCAGTACAGGTCTGTTGTAAAATACTTACCTGTGTATTTCAGTACTGTATGAAAGAGGAAAATGTACATATATTCAGAAATTCAGATAAATGCAGAGATACAGCAAGTTGTGCTAAACGCAGCTCAGGCTCAGAGTGTCCCTGAGCTGTCACCCAGCTGGAGCCGACCTTGCTTTCTTCTCCAGCCACCCACTGTGACCTTTTATCCTGGCTGTGTGTGTTGCCTGTGCAGGATTTTTCCCTGGATTGGAGTCTGTTCTTGTGTACACAGCCTCAGACTAAGCAAAGCTAACATGGAAAAATCTTCCCATACCATTCCTAACAGTGCAGCTGTTCCAACCCCACGCAGGGTCTAGCAGAGCAAATAGCTTCTGAACACTTTTCTTACCTCTGAACCTCTTTTGAACCCTTTCTGGTCAGCAAAGGCTGCTATTCCATTTGATGTGATAGTCATCACTTGAATGCATGCAGTTGGTGCTATTAAAAATGATTAATTTAATGATATATTGGTTGTGAAAAAAAGAAATACCTGGAGCATGTAATTAGGGTTACAGAAGAGGGTTAAAAAAAAGTTAAGGTAAAAAAATTAAATCTTTGGGGTTCTGTGTGCTGAGTAGTTTTTGGCAGGTTTAACCACTAAGCAGAAATGTCACCCTCACATTACAGTCCAGTGTTAGCATCATTTAACTCTCTGACTCTACCTAAGCCAAAACAGGTAGAGTACCTCTACAGGTACTGGGAAAGTGCTATACTTTTCCCACCTGCACATTAAATCAAGGAATTTGCCTACCTAAGAATTATCAAAAGGGTTTCAGCTACCAAAATCACTCAGTTTGTATTGAGTGAAAAACGTAACTTTAAAAGCTTTCACAGAGAGGAACCAGTAACAGGCAGACCTGAACTTCTTTTGCCTGTTGTCTCTTTTCCCTGGCATCTACCTGTTCTGCTGGTTGTTGTCTTTTTTATGTTTTCAAAGATGCGAAATAACACCAGTCCTGGGTTTCAAGCAGGTCATATGTATAGATCTTACACTGTTGCAGTCTGAGCCATCCAGTAGTACTGAGCTTGAGTGATGGTGTTGCTCCTCTTGGCCTCCACAGGAAAAATTAATTTTCAGGAAGAGAATTTTGAGGTGCTTGGAATATAAACACTTTGTTTAACTGGGACTAGGGAAAGATTTTATTTGGGGTTGTTTTAAAAGGCTATTTTTTGTCTCAATTTATTAGTATCAATAATATTAGTTAATTAACTTTGAATTAATTCTTGATAACGTTTTATTTTCAAATTTGCTCGGGAACTAATGTGGCAATTTCCTCCTGTCCCAGGAAATGAAGCGACGTCGTATAGCCAAACCATTTTCAATGGAAAAGTTGCTTTATCAGATTGCAACAGCAGAAGCAAAAAAAGAAAACGGACCGACTCTGAGCACGATATCATCGCTCCTGGGAGAGCTCAGGTAACAGATTGGGGGCCTGCTGAACCTCTTTTGTTTTCGTTGACAGACTCCAGAGGTGGATTACGTAAGTAACCCCTTCAGACACACCTTGCCCCTACTTATCCAAGCAAAAACCCAGCAACTGTACCTGAAGACAGGCACACATGGACGAAGCAGCTTCCTTGGCTGTAGCTGATGTGACAGTGCCCATGGTTGGAATGCCTTACTCTAAGAATTCCCTACTTTAGACACCATCAAAGAATTAAAACTACAGTTTGCACTGGGATTTTATTTTGTTAATTTCTTGGTGCTGAGAGTCAAGATTTCTTGATGCACTATGTGAACTACGTGGTGCCAAGTGGTCAAACACTTCCCTTGAGTTTTTCAACCTCTTGGCATTGGTAGTTACTGTGAATCCACGTCTGTAGTGGGTTTTGCACCAGGAACCCTTGTCTTTAGCATCCAGACTCTTACACCAGAGGTGCAGAAGATCCTTTGTATACAGAAAGTCTTGGTTTAAACCAGTGAGTAAGTGAGCAGTTGTGCATGCATGGTAACGTGTCTGGCATTAGAATGCCAGTATTTTAAAGAATAAAAATGTCACACTCCTTTTTCTCTCCAGTATTAAGGACACATGTTCAGGGTTTCTCTTAAGATAGGTGAGAAAACACAATGTTGCCTGGCTTCCTTTGTAATGATCTTCTCTTTTGTTCCCTACTATGTAGTTGCTACCTATCTTTCAAGTTTGTGACAACTGATACTCGAGATGTCAAGAAAGTTTTGATGAATGGAGTCTACAAACTGTATTTAACTAACTAGCATGTTCATTTGGAAAATTTCCAGTGACATATTGAAGGGGAAAACAGCCCATGTGTTGTTTAGTGTTCAGAAAGAAATGCAAAGAGGTGTGCTGACTGCTTTACCTGCAGGTGGTTCCCCTGTGGGAATAACCACTTTCAAGTGCCTTTTTTTCCCCCTTGAAGAGGAAGTCTGCAAGTACAAAAGGCGAAAAAGAAATGTTGGTGCTTGCTCTTAGACCATCACATCGACCTCTATCAGAGTGGTTCTCAAACTTGTTCTAATGCATAGGTTGGAATTCACTGGAGGATATCGATCCTTCCTGTGGCTGTTTATAGGAAACAAAAGCCTAAACAACAAAATCTAAAAAAAAAAAAAAAAAAAAAAAAAAAAAAAAAAAAAAGCCATCTGAAGTGGAACACTGTACCATATTTTTTTCCTTTGTTTTGTTTTGCTTGTTTGTTGTGTCTCTTGCTGCCTCTTCTCCTGATCTGCCTTGGTTGCTCAGTTTGCCGGTGCCATTTGCTTAGCTTGGCTCTCCACCCATCTTCAGCTGTGTCTGGTGGTGCACTTTTTTATCCTCCCCTTCCATCTGCTCGGCTCACTCCACACTTGCTGTCTTCCACTCAGCTCCAACCCAACCTGGTCTCCTAAAGCTGTAGAGTTCAGCACAGGAGGTATTGTCCGCCTTAGACAAGCCGCGGGTGAAGGGCGGACGAAGGGCTTGGTGCTTGTTCTTAATTGACATCTCCTTCTTTTTCCCTGGGTGTACAGCGAGATCTTCGTCTTTTGGCACAACCACTTGCCCTGCTCCCCCTTTCCTGCCTGAAGCACCTTATGGCAGCAGGTCCTTGGTTCATCTCTGCCTCCTGATGAAGGGGCTGTTACTCCTGACAGCAACGGCTCCTCTTCCTCAAGGTGGCTTTTGGCAACTTCAGGAATGACAGTCATGTTAGCCACAGCTCCCGACTCTCCAAATGGCCCGAGCAACCATCGACCTCCAGGAAGTCCTCGGCAGTCCCCAGTTCTCTGTGGAGCAGTTTGAGAACCATTGGCTTGATACAGTGGTTGCTGTTAAAATCCGGAGATAGCTTTTGCAATTAGGCAGCATTTACCAGGTGCTAGTTGTGTCCGCCATGCTTAGGGAATGGCACCAACCTCCGACAACACGCAGGGCTTTGCTGTGTGGAGCTCAGGTTTCAGTGATGAGCATGGTAAAGGGGTGATTGTGTGTGGCTCTGTGGTGGCTGGAGGCAGTGCCAGTGTCTGATTGTCCCCCCGTTCACAGGGACACGGAGCTGAGGCAGCGGCGGCAGCTGTACGAGGCCGGTCTCCACTCCTCGGCGCGCTATGGCAGCCACGACAGCAGCAGCACCGGCGTGGATGGCAAGAAAAAGCCTCGAAAGTGGTTGCAGTTAGAAACGTCAGAGAGGAGGTGTCAGATTTGTCAGCACCTGTGCTATCTTTCCATGGTGGGTACCATCCTTTGCCACTCCTGGGGTACTGTCGCCCCGTTCTAGCATTCCAGTGACCTATAGGCATTTGAGACAGCACAGGGCCATGGAGCCATGTCCTGCACTCCATGCAAGACACGGAGCTGTTGATGGAGTTTGTCAGAACATTTACTGCCTTGGCCAGTGGTGACAGAAGACAGCAGTGTCAGCTGGCTTCCCACCCTGCCAGAAGGGATAAACCAGGCACTCAGCTGCCCTCAGACACCCGTGAGATGTTTGCATTGCACGAGAAGGGCTAACAAAGACACCTGCAGGTTGCCAGCAGCAGTAAGTCATGGCAGAGCAGGTCTTAGGACGAGCTACAGCTCAGACACATGCCACGAGCCTCAGGCATGCAGCCACAGCCCGTGCTGAGACAATGTCCCTGCAAGCCAAATTGCAGGGGAGGTTTATCCCATCCATCAAGCTGTTTGCCAGCCTGTCCAAAAATAGCCCCTAAGCTTTCTCTCGTTTTTAGAGGGAATTGCCTACTGGCTTTTGAAGGTGTGCTGACCACTGTGGTGACACTTCCAGGCTTTGAGCTGTATGCACAACACCTACAAACACAGCAATGTCATTAAAAATACCAAAAACCCCTCCCACAATCTTAAATACCATTTAATCCCGAGAACAGGTATTTAAATAAACATAATACAGTGCACGTGAGTCCATATTTAGTCCTGTCGGTTTCAGAGTTCTTTTTCTGGTTTTTTGGTTTTAGACTTTTTTGGTTATAGATGCTAGGTTTTTAATGGAAATGAAATGTAACTGTATATAATCAGATGTAGCCATTTCCCTCCCTAGGATAAAATATGCTGAGTTTACATGTGTCTTTAGATCACTATTTAAGTAGCATTAGTTTGAAGTAACTTTAAAATAAGTTTATTTGAAAAAAAAACAAAACACTAACCAGAACCTCTTAATTCTGCCCCATTTGCTCTGGAGTAAGTTTAATCATGGGAAGGATTTTTCCATGTCACTCTTTACCAGTAGTTAGGGACAAAAAAAACCAACTTGGTTGTTAAATTCTAACCTAAGTGTGCAGGCCTGGCAGGCAGCCAGCTAGGCAAATGTGACCTCTCCTGAACAAGGCAGTAGCTGAGGAATCCTGCGGCTAAGCTGATTTCATCCTTGTTCAAGACAGCATTTTAAGTAATCGGAAAATACTCCTTTCAGGAGATCTTTAGGACTGCATAGGAGATGCCAATAAATCCATATACTGTTTGGATTTAGCCCTCATTACTGTTGGTGCGGGAGTTTTTTTGTTTGGGTTTTTTCAAATTCTATGTATTTGCCAACATTAGCACTCTAAAAGAGATACATTCTTTCTACTTATTACACATCCTGAATCATTTCACAATGTGTAGTCCTTTACACCTCCTTCCACTAGCTTGCAGTAAAATCCAGGTGTAATAATTCAGGCTATAGTTGAATACCATGTGGGGAAAACGGCTACAGTTTGGACCTTAACTGCACTTCTTCCCCTCCCACCTCTGCTCTTTTATGTAGGTTGTACAGGAGAATGAAAATGTTGTCTTCTGCTTGGAGTGTGCCCTGCGGCATGTGGAGAAGCAGAAGTCGTGTCGGGGGCTGAAGATGATGTACCGCTATGATGAGGTGAGCGTGACACCGCCCCGGGGCTAGCTAACCAGCACTTGGGAGTAGACTTAACTCTGCCTTTGTCAGTCTACTGAGGCCTCAGGAAAATGGTCTTGGGTTTGGGGGTTTGTTTTGGTTTTGTTTTTGATGCGGGAAGAAGGTGCTTTATGATGATTTAAGTAAAAAAAAACAAACAGAGGGAAACATGATGACAGAGGTGAAACCTGAAGCATAAACTGCATGAGTATGTGCCACAGAACATAAGCAGCCACTTTATGCTTTGGGATGGAACAGGAGGCTTTGCTTTCACTGGTCATGTTATGGTAACTTCTGTACTTTGGAATACCTTCCCTCTGTTGGTAACTGCAAGTTCAGCTGACTTATTCCAGCCCAGCATGAGCATCCTTTAAGGCAGACTTGCAGAGCACGTGTAGATGAGAGGTGCAGTAATGGCTCCAAGCAGATGTGATGATGAATAATCCCAGAACTCAAGCTGGTGATTTAGGACTGTGCCTGGGTTCTGGGCTGAGGCTCCATGTCTTTACCTATGAGAGGATTTGGCCCCAAAAGTAAATAGCAAAGCAGTGGGAGAAATGACCACAGCAGCTCTTGGAGAGCAGCACTGGTACAAGCAGCTTTTTAAGATGGGCTTCTCAGCATTTCTGAGCACTCCATTGCTGTCCTGTTTAAGTGACTGGAAGAAGCGCAGATGCTAATTCATGTTTTGTTTTTCCCGCTTTCTGAACAGGAACAAATAATCAGTCTGGTCAATCAAATATGTGGAAAAGTATCTGGTAAAAATGGCAGCATTGAGAACTGTATCAGCAAGCCTACACCAAAAAGAGGACCTCGTAAGAGAGCGACAGTGGACGTGCCATCATCTAGGCTTTCATCCTCCAGTTCATCCAAAAGTGCTTCAAGTTAATCCTGAAGATGCCAACACTCTCATTTTGTCAATTTATATATATTTTTTGTAATTATTATACCATAGTTTGGAGTACTTGCTGTAGAATACAAGCTGTCTTTGCACTAGCTCTAAAGAAGATTTTCTTCTGGTTTTAGAGAACTAATTTTGTTTTAGCATTAAACTGTTGAACTTTTTTTTTTTTTGTACTTAGAATAGATAGATACAGCAGTCTGATTTTTTTAAACTGCCGTATGTTCACTGTTTTAAAACCGGCAAGGGGCTGATAAAATATTAATTTGTATTGTCCCTATGGCTGAAAAAAATAAAAAGCCTTTTTGGTAACTGTGAAAAAAGGCTTTTAACCCATTTTTTGAATAGGTTAAAGTTTGATGTGTTTTATAATTTGTTCTCCAGTCATGTGAGCAGATTTTTCTAGAGAGAAAAGGGATAGGAGACAAAAACTTGAAAG
>VWZT01008424.1:737451-767567 GCA_013397055.1 Pachycephala philippinensis
AAAAAAAAAAAAGAAAAAAAAAAAGTGATTGAAGCCATAAGTGCTTCTTTTGTCATAGACGTGCAATCTTTCTAACATTCCATTTCCATTCCACTGCTGTTTTTCACACCTTTACACAGTCAAGCATTAATTTTCGTTTTGAATTTGTTTCATTATATGATCACATTTAGAGCCACTAGCAAGTCTGCATATTTCTTTTGAATGTGAAAATGCATTTGCTTTCATCTTGTCTATTTTTTCTCTTCATGTTGTAACAAAAAAAAAAAAATCACACCTTTTGTACATATGCCTGTAAATTTTTTTAAATACTTGAGCCTTTTCTTGGGGTGGGGGGAGGGATGGCAAAGAGACAAGATGAAGAAAAGCCTTACGTTTCACTTTCTTCATCGGTTGGATTGGATGCTTACAGGGTTTTTCTTGTAACATTTATAAGTGCTGCTTACATCACTGAACAACAACAAAAAATAATAATGGAGTAGCTGTTGCCCTTTTCTGGTTGTGTGTACAGTATGTGTGGAATAAAAAAGGGAAAATGTTTTCACAAACTGTTTTGTTTCGTAATTGAATTCAACAATACCGTAGCTACCCATATTGCACTGAGCTTGCCAGTGGTGACTGTCAGGAAAGTCCTATAATACAATTTGTTGGTTGTTGTTGCAGAAGACTGAACTGTTTTGGAATATTTAACAATAACATAAACAGAGTCAAGTGTTTTCAAATGTGGTTGTCTGGTTTTTATGGCCTTGCTGTGTACTTTTCCCTCTTGACAGTAAACTTCTGACTATGGCTTACAGTTTGACATTTAATTTATTAGCGCTGCTCTGCTCTCTTTCCTTGTAAGGAAAGACTTCATGTTGTTTATTGCCAGTTTTTTGTTTACTTTCCAGGTTTGTACTACGAGGTTTAATAAAAAAAAACAAAACTTTTTTGGACATTTTGTCTGTCTTCTGGAAAGCAAGAGAGTAAAGGAAGCTCCTTCAAGAAAAATTTCTTTCAACAGCTACCTTGTTAAATAGTTAATCTCTAATTGTAGGTAGGGAGCTTCCAGCCTTCATTTCCCAGACAGAGGTCAGGAAACACTTTGTCAGCTAACAGAAGAATCCTTAAGGAAACTGGGCACTTCCCAGCTGGCAAGCAGCAGGAGATGCCTTGTTCCCAACCATTGACTTTGTCAGGGCAGGTCTTTGGAAGGAATCTACATCACAGCTCATCCTTTTACTTACGCTGTTTCTGATTACATTCTTTCCCTCTGTGCAGGAAGAGCAGGAGCCAGGAGCCTTCCCAAAGGAGAGCAGATCCCTGCAAATAGAGCATGAGACTTGACAAGCAACAGGCATTAGACATGGTCAGACCTCGAGTTCAGAGAGAACAATGACTGCAGAAAAAACGGCAATGAGATGATGCCTATAGGTCCTGAGGTGTCCAAAATACACGCACTTAATTAATAATTAAGTCAGGTTTATCTCCCTAGTGTAGTCAAACAGATGTTACCATGGAAAAGCACGTTACATTGGTGCTCCTAATAACCATTTTTGTTTCTGAGTTAGGCTCCTCTGTTCACTTGTCTGTCACGGATAAAATACCTGGGTAATCAAGTAAAAGACATGGTTGGGATAGAAATACTTTATTTTATCTCGAAAGAGGAGTAAGTTTACACAAAGCTAAGATACCTGCTCCACAAGGAGTGTAACATTTCCATATGCATCTCTCCTCCTCCTCGGGTTCTTATTTTTTCCTTAACACCTATAACTAAGTTGGTCCTGAATAAGAAGTGTGAGAACAGTAGACACTGCTGCATTAGTAGACAAAGGCAGGAGGCAGACAGTAGGTAGTAAAGAGTAGAAAATAACTTTTCATTTTGGTTTGGATCCTAAATCTTCAGTTGCAGCAGCTGAAAACATGCAAGGAACAATTTGGGTTCAGTATTACACATCAACTCTTAAGTACTTCCAATCAGCCATTTAAAGGTTAGTGGTCAAAGTAACGTCTACCTTTCCCCCGTAAATTCTCTTATACATAGTATATACAACAGCTTTACTGCTCCCCTGAGCCCCAAGACTACTGTTAAAGTGTGTGTGCTTTAGGCATAATTTTTTCATTAAAAACCAACCTCCACATGACTGGCAATTTTGTAAAAAGGCAGTATTACTAAGTAAAAAGATCTGGCTGTTATGCTTGGTTAGCAAATTGTTACACAGGCAAGCTCTTCATTCACTTGTTCATTCATTCAGAAGTCATTCTTAAAGGATATGGTTTTAAGATTCAAATAGTTTGAGAGTCACTTTCATCACTGCCATCTGAAGCACCCTTTCTCTCAGTCACAGCAGCAAGGGCAGTGTCCACTTGAACTTCCTCTTCGTCGGACTGAACAACGGGGGACTCTCCTTCGCTCGCGTCCTGGCTGGCCGAGTCGGTGCAGGTCGAGGACAGGGAACAGAGCTTCTGCCGTAACTCGGACTGGCTCGGCACCTGGAGACTTATCTCGTTCACGTAGGTGCTGGAGTCGGGCCCTGAGAGTTGGGAAAACAACAACAACAAAAGTCAAGCTCTGGCTCAGCGAGGGAACTGCGAAGTCAATACATGAACAGCAGCTCACCACTGGTTAGGGAGTCGCTTCCAGGCTGTTTTCCTTCTTTTGCAAGACACCAAGAGGAAAATCCCCACAACAAATGCAGTGCAACAGAACTACACAAATTGGAAATTTAAAACCAAACAAACAACTAGGAAGCAGGCAATGATAGTCATCTCTAGTTTTGACTAAAAATGAAGATGCAAAAGCAAAACAAATTCTTGCCCACAGCATGAAAGCAATCCTCTGGTAGAGCTGTACCAGAGCTCAAGTGCACAGGAGTGGGATTTTAAGACTCTGCTTCCTCCACATGCTGAGCAAAGAAGACTTGAAAGCAAGTTCAGTGTAACAGTGTTTGCTTGCAGTTTGAGAGTTCAGGTTTCAAAATTAGATCCTCTTCCCTGGACAGTTCCTGACAGCAAATAAGTTAAAATGAAGAAACATCTAAACACTTTCTATGTGATCTGCCAAATAAAGCCCTTTTTTTTCCTTCTGTCCTATACCTAACAAGTGTTTCTCCATAGTCAGAGCACCCAACTTCAGCTAGTGAGTAACTTTAGTGAGAAAATTATTTTAAAAATCTTATTGAGAAGTGTTTCAGAAGGGTCAGATGGATATGAGCTACACCTTACCTCTGCTCAGACTGTTTGCAGAGCAGCTCAAACCACATTGGCTATGTGGTTTGAGCCTAGGTCCTCAAGTACCTGAGTTAAATTTTAACACTAGAAATTTCAGAGAACCTGCCTTATGTGGTGTACATCAGCACGCATTAGAATAATTTACACAACACACAGAGGAGGAGTTTTTCAGGAGTGACAGAGCTAACTCAATTTGGCAGTTTAACTTACTGTCATGAAACATTGCAAAGCCAATGCCTACAAGCTGGCAAAGTTTATAGCAAGATAAACTTGAAAACGTTTCACTGTCTTGAGCTGATTCTCATTTTTACCAGTTATTAAAATAACTTACCTGTATTTTGTGGCATTCGGCACAATTGTCACACAAACCTTGCCCTGACAACCCAGTTCTCCACTGACAGCAAAATGAAGGGTTACCTTTAAGCCATCTCATTTTTCTGAGAATGAAGACTATTGCATATTTGGTTTGATACTGGGGTGCCAGATTCTTAAAGAAAGTACAAAAATCCCTTAATCAGAGGGAAATAAAATGCCTGGAACCACAAGAGCAAGATTGACAAGACTTACACTGCAGTAATGTTACAGCATAGGTACATTATATTGCAGTGTATGTTTATGTATAGACACTATACATAGATGCTGCAATACTTAGATTACAGCATAAAATAAAGAATGTATTTTTTTCAAAAGCTAATGTATTTTGTCTACTTAGTTAAAAAAGTAGTTTCTGCACTTCCTTAGATAATCCAGCTAAGACTGTTTGCTGTTAAGACACGAAGCTTCTTGGTCCAATATCTGCCAAACAGCCAGCAAGGGGAAAACAGTCCTAGATTCTGCAATTACTGGCAAGCTCAAACGATGATCAACTTTAATAATGCATGAAATGGATGCCTATCCAAAACCACCCATCTGAATTCAGTTTTTGCAATGAAACAAAAAAACCTTTAGCAGTTAAACTGTGCCTTGACCATTTACCATGAGCTTTTCATGTTCACAGCAGGTGTTAATCACCTGTACATGGGGAGTACTCTAAGTACTTCCATAAAAATATTTCAATCTGTATTTTCAGAAGAAATCAAAACGACCTTTAAAAGAGCTTCATCACCTCCCGCAAGAAAAATAATTTTGGCTCTTTTGAGGAAAGGCATTTTAGTACTGAAGTTTTTAACTAGGAAAACACTTCCATGGCAGAAAAAAGATCCAGTATTGAGACACTAATTCTCAGTGTGTATGTAAACTGCTGGGTTGAACCATGTCTCTCAGTATCTCTCACTGAAGATCTTGCATTATACAACTGGTCCAAATTTGCCAAGCAACGTTCTGGACAAACTCTAAGCCAGCAGGTCTTAAAAAGAAAAGCCTAATTACTGCAAGATTTCTGTTGATGTTTGTTAAAATGTCCTCTATTAACTCTTTATTGGGAAAAATGAACCTCAAGCCAGTATGTAACACATCACCTACGCAGACTGTGATGAATACAACAGGGAGCTGCAGTAAGAAAAATGAGAGTGTCTGGAAATACCACGTAGTTTTGCAGCAACTCCCTTGTACAGCAGCTAAATGTTAATGTTTCGAGAAGCACTAATGAAGAACAGTCAATCTACATCAAGTGTGATGTTTTATGAGATAACATCACCCATTACAAATGAGAGCAGTTGTGGTGGTTTATCACTGTCTCTAAGTAGGCTGTCATCACAAGTACCATACCCAGCATGGGAGACAGCACATTATTGTCTTCGCTTCCTGAGTTTAAAAAGACATCGAGTGCTTCCTGGTCAGACATGTCCATTAGGTCCATCTGCTCCAGCATGTCCACATTCACCTCCATGGAAGACATACTTCCGATTGGTTCTGCAGGAGAAACAGTGCCATGAGCGAACGGACAATCGGCTGCACGAGGTTATTACCTACCAAGGCTTCAGAGGCTGCTGTAATTGTCTGCATTGGCAATAATTAAACTTAGGAATGGAAGGAGCCCACCCACAGGAGCTGCTCAGCAGCAACCTCAGCCCAAATCCAAGAGCACTTTGCAATCTTTGTTGTGAAACTAACAAACATCCATTACAGCTTTTGTAAACCAAAACATTTTTAGCAGCAGTATTTATAGCAATAACCTTCTCAGAAATAAGCTGAGATGGGACTCAGGGGCAAAGACTGAAACTTTCCATTTTGGAACACTCCTTTTCAATTCTCTCAACCAAAAGTCTTTGCAGAGAAAAACAAACACATTTAAGCACACAGTCACTAAATGTCAATATACAAGGGACGCAGAAATTCAGAAATCAGGATTAATGTTAACAGAGAGCAGCTGTTGTTCTTCTCTCAGTTAATCTAAGAAATGTCAGTAGTCTGTAAAACCCAGGCTCATGCCTAGTATTTTCTCTCAGCATGGGGATTTCACATTATTAATTACTCAAGCAAATTACTTATCTGTCAATACAGTACTGACAATTTGCAAGGGAGGTAAATACTTGGGTGAGCATCTCCTTCCTTGAACAGCAAAACATGCAAACAGAAAACAAGTTCAAGGCCACTCAGAGTTAAATCCAGTTGCTGCATAAAATCAAATACTACAATGAACAGTTTACTGGTTTATCTAAATTTAACAATTACACTATTGAAAGCTTTCACAGGTGAACTGAGATGAAATCCTGTATTTTGATTGGGGTTTTTTTTCAGATATGCTATAGCTCTGCTGTTTTACATTTATCACAGGTCCAAATCTTTCATTAAAACAGTTTTCTTTGATAAACATGGGTTCCACATTATACTAAAAAGCTGAAGTTCCAAATGTTAGGCAGCCTACCACTCTAACAGAGCTGTGTGTCCAGTACTAGTCCATGATAATGTCCACTTTTAGTCTAAAAGACCACATATTACAGAAAGCAGGCGACTCAAACTCAGTTCCTCCCCTGACCGTGAATTTAGATTTACATATCCCACCTCTCCCTAGCCACCCATGCAGAGCATCTTGCAGATGAGTATTTATAGCATTCATGCAGAGAAATGGAAACCCTGGATTGTATTCCCTGCTCTGACATTACAAATGATAGCAGAACTGCACTTGGAGCAGGGACAGAATCTCTACATTTTTTCCTGCCACATGAATGCGTAATTTCCCACTGGCTTCCCTACTGGTCCAACAATCCCTGCATTTTGGCCCAACAGATGGAAACCTCCCACACAGAAGTGCCTGTAATCTCTGGCATTCTTGTGCTTTAACCAGTCCAGAGATGCCAGACTTGTGTCATTTCACACTAAGGAGGGCTCTGAATGTGACCTCCCGTGTCCTAATCACACCCAGTGGGAACAGCTGCCACCTGGGAACTGCTCTGAAATGCTACACTGAGCCTTCCTCTGCACTTTCCAAAGTTTTCTAAGGCATCTCCTTGCCAGGTGACAATCCGAGGTTTTGGAACTCCAGTGGACAAAGCAGCTGCCTCCATCCATATTTTTACATAGATGCACTCTTCAGCTGCAGAGAAAAATGCTGTTCCAGATGTAGTTCAGTGCTCTGCATTTCCTCAGACAAGGAGCAGAGCCTGACTAATCTTCCAAGGTATCCAGTGCCCCTGGGACACAAAGTTTATTTAAAAGGCTTATCTGAAGTTCTAATTCCAGTGAGGAAGAATTTGGACATTTTTGCAGTGCTCCTCTGTGCATTAAAACCACTGCTAACTCTGCCCCCTCAACAATGCTCTCCAAGTTGGGAGTTTGTGCATAACGCAGAAGGTATTTTACAACTTGCCTCTTCTCTCTGCTATCTGCAAGTATCCTGTGGAAAGGTATTGCTCCATGTCCTGCTGGAAGGCTTCTTCAAAGAACTTCTGGCGCTCCTTTAGCTTCATCTGCTGGGTGTGCTCCATGTCCAAAACCTTCTGTGCATGTTCAGCATCGAGTTCAGCTGAGCATAGAACAAAGAAACAAATCAAATACTGCAGGTGCATCCCCCCACTCTCAGAATTTAAAACCTACAGAACTAGTTCAGTAAATTCTGACAGACTGTTACTACAGGCTGTTGACACAGGTTGCAATTAAAGGAGGTCTCTGTGCTTTGCAACTGTATTTTAAACCAGGATAGGAATACCATATGAGGCAGGATAACCTTCACATTAAAGTGATGTCAACTATTTATCTTGAGGCAAAATGCAAATTTCCTAAGCTGTATAAACAGGAACACCTGAGAGCACTGTCCATCAACAACTGGGATTTCAGAATTCTGCCCAAAAAAACTCAGATAATGATGCTTCTGCAGTCGCATGCACCTAATCCACACAAAAGCAACACTTCTAATTTGAACATTGCAGCATGTTTCCCCCACAATGCAAGCGGCAAGTTACATATATGTACTTATATGTACATACATATAAATACACATACATAACATACATGTGTGTGCACGTGTGCCTGAAATTCTGGCTTTTCCAGCCTCCAGAAAGCATGGAAAAATCCCTTGAAGAATCCTACATGTACATGCAGCAAAGGAAACATTAGACAGAATTAGGAAATATTAGACAGACTATCATTAGAAGAATTCCTTCTCCCCTGTTTTGCTCTAGCCTGGACAGAGGAGAAAAGAACTGTGCTGTTTATTGCAGAAAAATATCTTCTAGAATAAAAAGATGTAATTGCTATTGAAGTACTGACTGCAGCCAGACTGCTAGAATATGCTTCAGAAAATTTGCTTTTTAGGAGGAATATATAACCTGGAACCCTTTTCCCAGAGTTCTCTGTTCACTTTTCTGGTCTCATGAGCACTCTGCTTACAATAAAAAGGAATTTTCCAGCTGAGCTGCTGATGGAAGGGACGGGGGTGGTGAGAAGAGCTGCTGGTCTGTTCCGTTCTGCCCATTAGGGAAAGCTCCAACAAATACCACTGGGTGAAAAATGTCCAAGCTTTCACACGGCAGACAGACACAGCTGGAATATGGCATTCACATGGATAAATGCTGAGGGAGTGTAAGGTTTTCTAGGACAAGCATTGTGTCAGTCGTCCAGGAAAAACGTTATGTTAACGATATTCTGTGGCATGGACATTCATTAAAAGCATTTACCATTATGGAGATTATTACTCAAATGCAGAACATGTTTTATTAAACCAGGCAAAATGTCAGAGAGCAGTTAATTCACTCTGTTGCCTGCATCAAGGTCACAGATCATACACAGAAGCAACTGAGCGGTGGTAGATGCCAAAAGAAGCCAGGAAACTGGACTGACACAACAGATATTCATTAAAACATCAGTAAATAAGCTGAAATCTTTCTTAAAGGAGATTGCAGAAGTAAAACTTCAGTGTATAAAATGGAAAGCATCTTCCCTGAAGGCAACATGTCTTTATTATCAATTACACTGTGGTGTACGATGACTCTGTGTCCCCTGGAGCAACTCCTTTACTGCAGTCCTGGATGATGAGCAATTATTAATAACATTGTCTATGATGCAGAAATGCTATTCAATTGTAATAATAAAAGCCAGCGGCCCTCACTGACAACAGGAATTTTCTGTCTCTCATAATATATTCTGACAGTTTTGCACTCTAGATTGGTAATCCAGGATATTTTTAATCCCAAAACAGAGATGGCATCCAAGTGACATGAGACTGATACAATCTCCCTCTCGACATTGAGCTTTTTGTTTTTAACTTTTGCCTAAAATGTCCTGTAAGCTGTTGAAATTGTCACTGGCCAAAGCTGAATGGAAGAGCCGCCTGTTGTGCTGGCACGTTCCACAGGAAACTGTAAACATGTGAGCTGAAGAGCTGTCATGGACTTGTTCTCCAAAGTCAGATAGAGAGTTAGCATCTAGAGCCTTGCTGCACGATTTCATGCCCTGCCAGGTGCAATAAGAGGTGCTTGGCTAAGCAAAGCCAAACTGCTGCATTTGGGGTTTCTGTTTGTTGTCAGAAATGCTAAGGACGGGCAGGTGAAGCCGACAGCCAAACATGAAACCAAAGAAAACAGGTGTATTGTTTCTTTCACAAAGCTACTCAGAATTACATTTTCCATAAGCCAAGTGTAGTTTATAAAACACTGAATAGAGACAGCACCAAAGGAGCTCCAATAAAGACAAAAGTATCATCCATATGCCATCATACACTGCTCACATGAATTCCTTCCAGGATGCAAACTGAGACTTGGCACACTTAAAATACTATTGTATTTTTCCTTTCACCCTAAAATTGTACTTTTCAATTAGCTACTGCACCTATTTCTCTATCACACTGTTGTGCACAGGAAAGAAAAAAATACAGACTGCACAGAAAATGCTAATGCACGATTAGATGCAGACATACAGGAGTTGCCACAATAACCCAAATAAAAGATGACTAATTCCCCACCAGCTATCACTTTTAACAGAACAGATACTAAAAGCAGGCAGATTTTTTTCTAAAAAAGTGAACATTCGAGTGCTGAGGCACAGCCTCCTGCACTACACCCAGGAACAGCCCCACAGCTCACTCCCTGTCCAGGTACAACCCACAGCCTGACCCCCCTGCCCTGTATCTTCAGTGTTTGAACCAGACACCAGGAGAATCCAAACTCCAAAGGAACAAATTACAATAGCTTATCACCATACACCTCAAGTGCAGAGGACACCATTTCCTGATATCACTCCTAGGCCTGGTTGACACTTCCTACAAATTAAAATTCTGCCACAGTACTTGAAGATTCTATCCAACCAACAAAGTGACCATTTTATGCTTTAATCTAAAACATTTTCCAGCTATGCACAACAGATTTCCTGAATAATTTAGAAGAATTACTTAAAAAAAATAATAATTAAAAAAAACCAATCAGCAACTGAAAACACTGGTTGTTTACATGGCTAACACATCCCTTAGACCCAACATGAAAGATGTCAAGTTGTCCAAATGGATGGCTTTTTGGTGCTTTCATACTGTTACACAACCAGTTCACTTCCCTTCAATTAATTTATTATGTAACTTTTTATCTCATGTGAAGTAGAACCCATAAATGCATCTGGTCTAAAGAGAGAAAGACACAGAGAACACAAAAAAAATGCCCTTTTTTCCTCCCTCTACAGTTCATTTGCTTTTTGTAGCCTCATCCAACCAGACCATAAAATGCATGCACACATTCTTTGTGGGGTTTTTTGCTTTTGCTACAGATATCAAAGTTTCAAGCAGCCCTTCACTGAACTCACTCCCAGTTTTTGATGTTCCTCCTATGCTGGGAGAGTCTGAAACTGGACACGGCATGAAGACACACTGGGTAGAGGATAATCCCTTCCCTTGATGTCCTGGCCACGTTCCCGTTCACACGGTGCTGTGTGGCCTTCCCTGCTGCCAGATGTGCTACAGGCCAGGGTGCTGTGGCCTTCCCTGCTGCCAGATGTGCTGCAGGCTGGCACTCGGATCGCAGCCCTCAGGGGTCTCCACGGAGCCGGGGTCATCTCCAAGCTCGGTGCCAGAGCCCTCCATCTCCTCCTCCAGGAGAGAGCAGTGGCTCCTGGTCCCAGCCCCCAGGTAGGGAATGACCCATAAAGCACCACCCTCCCGCCCAGCTGGTCATTTGTCCACCTTGCTGCCCATCCATCCAGACTGTAACATCATCCCTTGGCTGCGGGAACACCATGTGAGATTGTCAAAACCTATCAGTAAGCTGGCTACTCACTGAACAACCAAAACCCTTCAAAAATCAGAACAATAAAATCACACAAGCAGACAATGGGAGGCAGAGAGCCAAGCAGCTTTTCAAGAGCATTATGACTTAGCAACTTATCCTGCAACTGCCTCGTTACAGACCCTTTCAACTAAAAATATCAAAGCAAGACAAGACACTGGGGAGTGCTTCAAAGGATGCAGTTTCCCTCAAAAATGTTTAGATTATTCTTGACAGAATTTAGAATACATGTTGATACTGTAAGGGAGGATGTGCAGGGCACTCTTGCATTAGAGTTTGCTGACAGGTGGGGAGAGTGTATTGGCAAAACCTGGGGAAAACAAAGTAGAATAAGTGATCCAGGTGCACACAGTCTTTCTTCCACAGATGAGTGAAAGGAAAACAAGTGAAAACTACAAGACCTATCTGTTTCTAAACTCTTATTTAACAGCCTCTTTACAAAGCAATTTGTTTTTACCAGAGGTATATTCAAATATTTACAATCAAAAAAATTAAGTCCTGATTCACTAGAATGTGAAGTCAGGATTTCACTCAGTGACAGAAAGATCATCTGTGTTTGAAAAAATAAACCAAATGAGATTTACTGTCTGTCAACTCTCAAAAGCCTGCATTTTAATGAAAAAATATTTTACTAAAATTAAGATTATAAAAAAAATCAGTCATTAAAAATGACTGTACATACCTCTAGATAACATCTAACTAGGGTTTTTGCAGACTGCATCAGAATTTGAAAACTCTAAGTAGCCCACAAGCAGTCTAGTCAAGAGGAAGAGCAGAGGTTTTACCACTGCAGAGAAATTATTTTTAACATTTCCCAGCAAGCAGTTTCAACAAGTTGGCTTACCTCGAAAATTCTCTTTAAACAAACGAATTGCTTACTTGAGATCCTTGGAATATAAAGGACAAGCTAAAATAAATATCAGAATAAACCACAGAAAATAGGTGCCTGTGTATGCCAGGTTTCCAGTTACTAACACAGCACCTGGAGGAAGTGGCAGCTTCCGACCAATTCCACAGGAAACAGCTTGGGAAAAGGTTTCCACAGAACTCCAAACTTTATCTGGCTACCAGGAAATCATCATAATTAAGAGATACTAAAAATATGCTCCACCGAAGAGCAAATGCACAAATTGAGTTCTAAAAATGTAAATACATCCAGGATTAAAAAAAAAAAAATTAAAATCACAGTTGTGATTAAAAATACACCAGGCTGAGGGACTGCTCTGCAAGGTGGCCCACAGCACCATAATGGATTCTCATTTTAGAACTAGATCTACTGTGGTTCAGGAGCGGCAAGAAAGCTTTTGGCCACTTCATTTGTCACTAAAAACATCCCAAAACCTGAGTGCATTTGCCTATTTCTTTTTTTTAAATTTATTTTTAATTAAGAGCAGACACATTTTTATGTCTACAAATGTGGTAAGCAGGAACAACTTTAGAATCATTTTAACTATCGTCAAAATCACCATGGATATACTGTTTTATGGCAGATTAGGGGTGGCGTTTTTCCACACTTGCTTCATGTCGTGCGAAGTATGGAAATGTTACAGCAAAAGCTTTGGAGGGGGATTCTCTCCTTCAGGCACATGCCTGACTGCTCCTGGGTTAACAAATCTGCAATCCACCATCTTCCATCTTTTTCTGGTTCAATGTCCTTTATGGTCATTGGTGTTCAGTGACAATATCTGTCTTTCTAGAAGACAGGATTTAGCACTGGGACTTCAGTGAGATGTGAGCACCACAAGCCTTCCTCAGCCTACACCAGGACAGGCTCTGTTAGCAAGAGGGTCTTCTACCTCCCTGATTTATCCTTTAGTCAGATTCCTACCCAACTGAAAGATAATAAAAAGTGACTTGCAAGGGAAGGAGGGAAAGATAACATTAAGCTGAACCTCCTTAGTGGAGAAAGCAAAAAAAAGGGGAAAAAAAAGGCAAGAAAAGCAAGCATCTGAGTTCACACACTTGTTTCCTGCCTCCCTATAAATCCACCATTTACAGTATGTAAGAACAATAATTCAGTTAGTGAGCTGCAAAATATGTACTTCCACTATAAATAAACCTGACAATGTCACATGTACCTTCCGTTCATTGAAGTTTGTGAAGATGATCTGGCTTTAAAACCTAGCCACACACTTGCAAAATCCCACTATTACAGAAATTGTACCTGAAAGCAGCTCAAATGATTCAGCACAATTCTACTGTCATGAAATGCAGTATTTAATGTATATGCTCTCCAATTACTGTTTTTTCAGCTTTACCTCCAAAATACTAATTTTCAAATGGAAAAACTAATCGATAGCAAATCTAAACCCAAAGTACTTAAAATACAAACCACGGCACTGCAGTATTCTATTCATGTTTCCAAAGGTCCATGAAACTGTCCCAAATAAGATTAATAACATCCCATCGTCCGAGTACAAATTGATCTATCGAACAATTTAATGACTATTTTCCATTCCAAAAATATAACCACCCTTGCTTTGGAATTAGAAGGCTTTCAAAGATAGACAAGCAGCTTCTGCTACTACAAGAAGAGTGCCAATCTTAACCTTTGCACAGCTGTGAGCTATTTGCCTTCTAGATCAAATTATGTGCATGTGCAGACACGTAAATTAATGATGAGATACTGTTTTGCTGTCACAACACATTGTGCACAGGCCGAAAACATGGGTTCCACAACATGGCACCTCAGTTGGCAGGTATCACTTTTACTTGTCCTTAAGGATAACACCCAGCCCCAAACTCCTGCTGCAGTGGAACCACTCCTCACCCAAACTATAACCATCATCAGACACACAGAACAACACCATTCAGTGCTGAACTAAATCTTGCCTCACAAAGCAAAGGCAAACAAATTTTTGCCTTCTTTCCTAATAACTAGAACAACATGAGGGTTTCACTCCATAAACTGCTTTCAGAATAACCAGTTTTCTGACTGAACATGCAATTTATACCTCTCTCTTGGGAGGGAGGAGTATGTCCTGTCGAACAGTCCTAGAGGCTTCAGAGCCAAAAGAAATGAGCTGCAGATTCATAGTCTCAATACAGTTCAGTCTAACCTGACTTACTTTACATTGACAGTGAAATATTTTAGACCTGAAGAGGGATTTTGGTTTTTCAGAAGACATACTTTAATACAAGTCTTAGGTTAACATAACCAATGACTTCTCCATCAGAACAGGAAAAAAAAAAAGAAAGGAAAAACCTACCTTTTACAAAACGATCATGTAACTAGTTGAAAGACAATTTGATTTTTTCACATGCTTGGTAAAGCATTCCATATTTATTACGTAGACTATGTTTGGTAACAGATTATAGAAACATATCATAGAATCATAGAATGAATTCTAGATAAAATGATTGAGCTGGAAGGGACCTCAGACATCATCTAGTTCCAATCCTCTGCCATGACCTTCCACTAGACCAGGTTACTCAGAGCTCCATGCAACCTGGCCTTGAACACTTCCCAGGAACAGGCATTTTTCTAACTTCGCTGGGCAACCTGTTCCAGTGTCTCACCACCCTCACAGTAAAGAATTTTTTCCTACTATCAAATCTAAACCTACCCTCTTTCAGTCTGAATCCATCGCTCCTTGTCCTGTCACTACATGCTTTTGTAGAAAGTCACTCTTCATCTTTCTCTCCTTGTCTTTCCTGTAGGCTCCCTCCAGGTACCGGAAGGCCACAATTAGGTCACTCCGAAACTTTCTCTTTTCCAGGCTGAACAATCCCAATTCTATCTACCTTTCCTTGTAGGGGAGGTGCTCCATCCCCCTAATCTTGGTGGCCTCCTCTGGACTGGAATTTCTTTCTTTCTATTTTAAGCTAATTATTACAGGTGAGAAATTGCACAAATTAAAACTAAATATTCACATAGTCAGAACTGCAGGACCACCAGTGAAATAACACTCCCGCAGGTAGAAAAAGCCTTATTTGTTTACGCCAAAATTTCATATGTAGCAATATCTTAAAAAGACCATAAGCCAATCATTATATCAGTAGCACACACAACATGCTTGAAATATGTATTTTTTCTTGACAACTTAGTCTATTTCCTACTCAATTTCTGTCAAAACAATTTCTCCAATGCAAGCAAAAAAAAATTGCTATTCAGTCACCCAATTAATGCTGAGCTTATTTCTTAGAAAAAGAACCATCAGATTACAAATCCAGCCTAGTTCAACACTGTTTGTTTAATGTCCCAAATGAATCACACTACAGATTTTCTTTAGAAATCCTAGTGATGAGCAAACACTTTTGTTTGATATCATTAGTGAAACAAGATCTGAAATAGCATTCCCTCTAACAAACCAGCATCCAGGAGCATCCAAACACGAGGGGACTGATTTGCTAACAGACAGCTATTAGAGATGTGTTACCAGCTGAGGAATTTTAAATTACACGCAGTCCTCCATATTCATTACACACGGAGTATGAGTTATGACAGACCAGATTATTTTAAAAATCCATATTTATTCTCAAATGCAAAGCAAAGATGCCATCATTCTTTTTAAAAATGGAACATGAACCAGTGCTATTTGCTAGTAAAGCCAATTTGCAACATTAGCAATGGCATGTCTTTTCCATACTTTTTATAACACTGTAAGACAGATCTCTTCAAGCTACATTATAATAGTCTCTTATAAAAGTGTTTTTCAATTAATGGGTTGCTTTTAAATTCAGCCTATTGGACAGTAATAATTATACAGGCACAATAAAAGGAAGACAACCAAAACAAAAACTGTACTACATTTCAAACAGAACAATCTGGCTGTACATAAAGCCATATTTTCAGAATATATTACTATATTTTCACAGTTAAAATTCCTCATTTTCTACTACAGAAAGGCATTATATAGCAAGAAACAGCATCTGACGTTAAGTGCAGAAATATACACAGGGTGTTTTTTTCCACTGAACACTTTTATCTTTAAAATTAAAATGTGAAAAACAGTTTAGTTAGCACATGGGCTGTGATTCAGAGGTAAGGCAATATTCAGTGTGTCAGTTCTAAAGAAAGGACATTGAGTTTTAAATTTTTAATGAAACCCTTTAAGCTTTCTTCCATGCATCTAGTTTTCATATACTCAAAGCCATTCCACTTGCTTCTTCATTTTTTAACAGAATATTAAATGGTCTATAGCTCAGAAATAACAGACCATAACAAAAAAAGCAGCCCTGACAGAACTTCCAACTTGCAAAATACTAGCTGTCATTAAATAGCTCAATTATAAGAATAAAATTCTTTTGATAAACTTGAAAAATATTTGAGATAAATCTTTTGAAGGGGGAAAAAAGAGTCTTGAAAGATGATCTGCTCCCACTGGCTGGCTGACATATTTGTGTGCCATGTTCCAAACTGTTCAAACTTGCAACACTGAAGGTATAATAAAGGTCATCTTTATCTACAGTGTCAAACCCCTTCTGTAATTTTACTGCCAATTTGGAACAGTTTCTGCAACTTCGACATGTCTTTGTTTTTTAAAGGATTTAAGGACAAACCTTGAGGAGCAACCCATACAACATGAGCATATGGGAAGAAAACCAAAACCCTTCTTTTACAGTCTGTAAATTATGACAGGAGAGTGAATGGCTGAGTTCACCTTCTTCTTTTGTTCAGCCCTGAGGAATGTCTCACGCTTTAAATCTTCCAGGATGTCATGGGGTAGCCAACATTTGCTACTACTAAGAAAGGAAGCTACCAGGTCTCAACATACCAGCAGTTTTCAAATTTTTCCTCTGACGTGCAAGTTGTACCATGCTTTGCCTTTAAAGACAACCAGACTAAACTTGTGCACCAACGTTGGCAAAGTCACGGCAGACCACCACTCAACCAAACAATAAACCTGATTTTTTGGTACTAGATCAAACCGGCACTGCCACATCAAGGAAGCACTGGTGGCTGGGAACAAAAACAATTCTTCTAGACCCAGCAGTTCTGAAAAATAAACCTTTCTGGAAGTGCGTGTTTGTTTGTTTGTTTGTTTTTATAGAGGACCAGCAGTCATCTGTCCTCCTGAAGCTGGCAGAGAATTGCCATCAGGTGTAAAACCAACAGCCGGGTCCAGCTAAAGCTGCAACAGCAACCATGTTCACTCAGAACTATTTTTGCTGTTTGGTCATTAATTCATCAATGGCAGCACTAGGCACAAATTAACAGTGCAATTTTAAACTTGTGCTTATTCTGGTTTAGCTTGCAAAGTAACAGAAAAATTGATTATAAAATCTGCAACTCAAACCGATTTAAACAACCATGTAATTAATTTTTCAAGTACTGTAGCAAGCTGGTTTAAAGGTACTGTACAAAAACTAGCAGGTCTTTTCTCATGTTTGCCATATCTAAGATCTTAACATCATTAGGTTAATAGATTACTTTAAATAATTAATTTAATACATAGAAATTAACAGACTAATGGAAATTAATGGAGTAATTTATTAGTATTAAATACATCCAGACAAGTTCCACTGGCTAACACAACTAACCAGGTCACCCATACCCTCAAAGAAAGAGTATAATTAATAGCTAAGACTTCTCTTATTTGATGTTCAGAGTCTTACACCTGCTTTTCATTGGGAGGAATTGTTACCACTAAAACAGGACAAAATTTCCTAGGTCTCTCAGTTGCTTATCCCAACACCTCAATGAATGTATGTAACAAAAAGAGAGACACCCATGCAGCAAGAGAGAGGGGGGAGCAGATGGGTGATGTTACTGATGCTTCAGTGGAGCATTAAACAAGAGAAATATTAAAGGAAAGGAGATACAAAGGAAGAGAAATGAGGATGGGGCAGAGGGAGAGGGGAAGGGCAACTGGCAAATCAGATTGCCCAAAAGAGATAATAAATGAGATATGACCCTTCATTCTGGATTTCTCCAGCCTGGTAGAGATTAAACAAGTTGTGGGGAAAAAAACAATACTAACTGGGAGGAAGAAATTTAAAACAGAGGCAGAGAAGGCATTGCCTTATTGAAACCAAACACCACAAACAAAAAGCCACTACAATAAAATCGGCCCTACTGAAGCTACTCTGATAGACAAAAACCCAAGAGGCTGCAGGAACAATTGCGTTTGAGTGAGGAAGCACACCCTGCTTTGTGACCATCAGTGACTAAACCCTATGCCTACAGTGAAAACGACCTGACAGATGACACCTAGGATACAGTATCTTATTTGAGCAAACAAAGAAAATCCACCTAAAGGATGCACAGACATCAAAGTGACAGCGAGGAGTGAATAAAAAGCAGAATTTCAGGAAGCTGATAAAAGCACTTACAAGGGGGAAGGGAAAAAATAAGTGGGCTGACTGAAGGGGGAAGTCAGTGTAATTAGGACTTTGAAACCTGTAAAATACACTTCCTATGAGATGATTCTTTTCAACATACACAGCTATATGAAATCTCTCTCTCAGCTTTTCTCCCCACTTTCTTTTTTTCCAGCACATGGATGCCACACAAGGCTTTAACATCTCCTGCCACACCTTGGGACAGCAAGTACTGACTCGTGCCTGTCCTGCAATACAGTATAAAATGAGGAATTAATTTCCTTGACATCTGTATCAATCAACTTCTGCTGTTTGTAAGCACCTTAAAAACATTCACCTTTGGGCCAACTAAAAATACAGAACACTTAATTGATAATATTTTCCTTAACTCCTGAATATGTATAAGGCCTTGCTAACCTAATTTATGATTTTGTTCTTCAGAATATTTTAGCAGTAATTAGTCACAAGTACTTTAAACCTCACAAAATGCATGCACATTTCCTGCACATGGCAAACATGCAGCTGATCTCTGAAAAAGTTATATTTCTTAACTCTCTATTTCTCTAAACAGCACCTCTCTACTGGGTATCATTCTCTATAGCAACAAAAATCACACACTATGTCTCTACAATAGGTATAGCCACCCATACCTGGACAAATTCAAAGAGCCCCTACTGCACAGTGATTCTAAAATAGAAAGCGGAAATGCTAAGTTTTGAAGCATTAGGATAAACCATAAGCAGAAGTGTACTGATCCTGCTCAGTGTCCAATTTTTCCTCTTTCACATCTAAGCTTGAATAACGTGCCTCTTGAAATCTGAACATCAACTAATTTTAGAGGAGGGTATCATTAGAACAAAATATGACCTTTATTAAATATGAATTATTTGTTCACAACACATTTGGCATGACAGTGGGAAAACATTGCCTTCAGGCCACCATTATATCTGCCCTGTTTCCTTCTCTTTCTTCCTATCATCCTACATCTGCTTTGTCAGTCCCAACACTGTCCAACTTCCATGGCAAAAGAGATTTGCTGCCTCCTTTTAGAGCAACCGAAAGTATTTTTATTCGTTACTAACATAGAAATAAAACTACAAATTTTAAGACCTAAGCTTTCAACAGCTTTAGGCAGAATATTTCTCATCTCTTCACTGCTGCTGTAGATTACAACAGATGACACCACATTTGATTTCGCTGGCTTCATGCAGGGAAAATTTCGTTCACAGTCATGAAGACCAAAATTTATTTTTTAAGTAAAAGATTAAGTTTAATGGAAGTGGGTTACAAACAGAGGGTCTTAACATTTGATGCCCAGAGACTTTGGAACGCCTTTTAAAACACGAAATGGGGAAAGTGGGATAACTAAAGAGAATTTAAAGAAGAAACTCCTCACAAGACAAACACTGGATCAATCTAATGTGTCCTGGGCTTGGGTAACAACAAAACCCGTGGAACACGACAAACAAAGACTATGAGGTCTTCCAAGACAAACACACCAGGGACAGCACCTGCCAAATCACATCAGTATCAGTTCCTAAACATACCTGAAATTATGAACAAAGCTTGAGGTGGGCATGGGAATGAACCAAGAGCATTCCTGTTCTGTTGGAACATATATTTTCTCTCCAGGATGGAATGAATGCTATACCAAGGTGTTCAGCAAGCACTGAACTTCAACCTATTGTGGTTCTCTTACAAACTATTAAATCTGTTTATAATAGTGACTATCCAAGGCTAATGAGAACTGAAGCATGCATAAAGAATCAAAGTAACATCATTATTATAATTTCATGCTCTATAAAACTGTAGACATTTGGTTAAAAAGCCTCCTATTTTGAAACATCCTTGCTGATATTATTCATTCGAAATTATTTTTCATCTGTGCCTTATCTATTAAACAAGTTCCCTTGACAATACATGTGTTTCTATATACACCAAACAGTGGCTGCATCAGAGACAGATCTAACCATAACAAGCCTAAAATCTTGGTTAAGAAGGAAGAAAATAAAATAAAGCACTGAGACTTGATAATACATCAATACTGTATTTTCGAAATAAGACTGGTACATACAGAATCACAGAATTGTTAAGGTTGGAAAAGACCTCTAAGATCATCAAGTCCAACCACCAAACCAGCACCACCACCATGTTCACCACTAAACCAAGTCCTCAAGTGCCATATCCACGTTTTTGAGTGCTTCCAGGGATGCATTCACAAATGGAAGATGACTCAACCACTTCCCTGCAGTGGGCAGTCTGCTCCAATGCTTGACAACCCTTTCCACAAAGAAACTTTTCCTAACATCCAATTTAAACCTCCCCTGGTACAACTTGAGGCCATTTCCTTTTCTCTTGTTACTTGCTGCCTGGGAGTAGAAACTGACCCCCACCTCACCACAACCTCCTTTCAGGTAGTTGTAGGGAGTAATAAGGTCCCCCCAAGCCTCCTGTTCTCCAGGCTAAATACATGTGCCTCGTATCCAATAAATTACACAAATTCACACATGAACATATGAAATATTAAAGGGCTACAATGAAGTGCATTTTGACGAAGAAGTTTGCAAGGCAGCAGTTTCCATTTACTATTCAAAATAGGTCAGACATTATATACTTGCATACTGCTATTATAATCCATTTTTTAAAGTGAAAACAGTAATCACATCAGCAGCTATTAAAGTCTGATGGCCTGCTTTTTCTAACACCTGTCTAATGCTTTCTAAATAGTAAACTGAATGAGGATACTCAGCCTAGGGGGAAAAAACATAATAAAAAAGACTGGAAGATATTTCATTTTATAAGCATGTATAGCAATGTACATAGAAAATTAAACAAGAAATGTTATTCTTAAACCCACAAGTTAAAATGAAGAACATACATTTACAGTGAGGCAGGCTATAATAATATAGGTTACATCTGATGATTCCCTATTTGGAAATACCCCATTTCAATGTCTCATTTACATTCCACATTAACTTCTGTTTTAAATATTCTCAGAAGTTCTAAACAGTTGACCATATTTCACCCTTCACCTTTATTAACCTATAGGAACAGACGTGACAGATTTCAGAGCAAGGCAGCAGCCAACTAGTTAAATCAGCAGTACTGGAAGCATAATGTGCACCCACTGAGTCACCAAGGTTATATAAACTGACACAGCAAATTAATACAACTGCTTCCCTGCCTCCCAAAATACAAACCACTCAACTACTCAGCCATTACAAATGATATCTCTGTTTCAGTGCTAGGAGGACAACTGTCAGAGCCCAGAAACTGAGCTACCTGCTCATTCAAGAATAGATCCAGAGGTCAGATCCGAGATGTGTCGAGCACAGGGACGTGTCATTGGCACTGGCACTGTCCCTCCTTCACTCATCTGAGGATGAATGCGGAAGCCAAGACTTTGCAGATCGCTCCAGGATATTTGTGGAGTGATGAAAGTCCTGCAGGAAATCAGTCCTTGGGTGCTTCACAGACTGGATTGCACCTACCCAAGTGGTAACGGTGCGGAAGAACACTATGAAGTAGCTCAGCTATAAAATATGGAA
The DNA here is from genome assembly GCA_013397055.1 of Pachycephala philippinensis. Lineage (NCBI taxonomy): Eukaryota > Metazoa > Chordata > Aves > Passeriformes > Pachycephala > Pachycephala philippinensis. The sequence goes on from VWZT01008424.1 coordinate 759,113, forward strand.
GAGCTGTGATTAGAAGTACTCTGAAAATTACTTCTCTAGGTACATGCACTTTTTGACTTGCAGAATTTAACAGAGTCGGTATGAACTTGGAGCCTCCTGAACCGTAAGACTCTTAAGAGAAACAAAATACTTGTTCACTACAGTCTTAAAAAAGTCATAGCACAAAGAATTCTTAAAATAGAAGCTTGCAAAGAGCATTATATTGTCAGAGCAAATCTGTCTCCATCCTGCCAGAGATGCTGGCGCGGTGATCCGCATGTAACTCCACCTATCTTTTAAGGCAAAAACTGTCCTAGTACCACTGCTTGTGGGCTTTAAGGCAAAGTTCTGGCAATCATCCAGGACTCCAGAAGGGAGGGAATGCAGCTTTTCAAATTTTCTTTTTAGGTCATGACATAAGAGATCATACTGATGGCCACTAATGCTCCATTTACAAATGCAGAGGGAAGTCAGAAACTTAAAGAAAAAAGGAAGGTGCTTCTAAAAACAATGCTACATTGTACAGAAACTTCATGTTTACACAAACTATCTAACACTCTCCACAGAGCTCAGCAAAACATAAACTAGAAAATATCATGTACTACATGGAATTGAAAAACAAGGGTAAAGCATTTTTGTCCATGGCAAATAGGCAATCCTAACAAACAGTGATGTTTTTAAAAGGAAGTTTTAAGAGAAATGAAGAAAAGCCTAAACATTTTTATCAAATTTTATCCTGTCCCCTATGCTTAGAACACGAAAGGGTATGCATGTTCATCACTGGAATGACAAGACTAAGTTTGAGATCAGTGCATTTTTAACGTTATTAAGTGGTATTTGGAGCTTTTCTCTTCTGTGAAGAAATCCAAATGGTTTTGGTGCTTGAGATGTGGTTAAGCCTTCAGGCAATGTTAAAATCAAAAACCTTCTCCACACTTTTCTCAGACTTGCCCTTTTAAGCGAAGTTAATGGTTCCATACAATTTTTTGGCTTTATACAGAACTCTTTACAGAAGCCTTTGCCAACAAGACAGATGCCATATTCCCTTCTATATCAAAATAGCAACTAAGAATGATAAGTGAGGACATCATTGGAACATGGATCCAATTAGCAGAATATGGCAAAACTGACATTTATATAACAAAGTTTCAGGTTAGTCATCGATGACTAAATTTATACCACAGAGCTATTAATTCTCACCCTCTGTAGACAGAAGAGCAGCAGATTCCAAGGATCAGAAAACCAACAGACTTTTCTGCCCAACAGACTTCAATATAATCACAGAGTGGTTGGGGTTGGAAGGGATCTCTGGAGATCATCTGGTCCAACCCCTCACCAAGGCAGGGTCACCTAGAACAGGGGACACAGGAACACACCCAGGTGGTTTTGGAATGTCTCCAGACAGGAAGAGTCCTCCACCTCCCTGGGCAGCCTGTTCAGTGCTCTGCCACCCTCGCTGTAAAGAAGCTCCTCCTCATGTTGAGATGGAACTTCTTGTGTTTCAGTTTATGGCCATTCCTCGTCCTGTCACCGGGTACCACTGAAAAGAGTCCAGCACCATCCTCTTGGAACCTGCCTCTGAGATATTTATATGCTTTAATGAGATCCCCTCACAGCCTTCTCTTCTCCAGACTAAACAGGCCCAGCTCCCTCAGCTTCTCCTCATAAGAGAGGTGCTCCAGACCTCTGATTATCTTTGTGACCCTCCACTGGACTGTCTCCAACAGCTCCTTGTCTTTCTTGTACTGAGCAGCCCAGACTGGACACAGCACTCCAGACACGTTGTTCAAAACTCCTGTGTTCCTCCTCCCCAGTAACTTGATGACTGTGGTAGGGCAGAAAACAACTGATGCCAGACAAAATAAGAAATTGAGCAGTATCACAACAAAGGCAGACAGTATATTCATGCTTATAGGATTTAAGAAAGCCTCTTTGCTAAATTAATACTAGAACAGTTTACACAATTAACAATTAGCTGGCGGCATACTAATTACTACAAAACAACCTCCCCAGCTCCCCCCAGCCCAACACACCCTGGCCTTGCAGGAATTTTTCTCTTTTTCCTGATGCTAACTCCTTCAATATGTTTACGTGTAGAAGTCTCCATGTCCCCTGCTCCGTCAAGCAAGCCAAGCTCTCCCAGCATCTTGTGAAATAAGTTCTCTTCTTATCACTCAGTCGTTTCTCTAACACCTCATTTGCAGCTGTCCATTGGAAATCTCATGATTGATCCATCCATGGATGTTATTTACCCTGTTCACAGTTGAATTAATCCTAATAGTTCATTTCTCAAAAGAGGCTTCATAACTGAGATTGTTTTCCTCCTAAATCATTCTCACTCAATAACCTGTCACTTGCAGAACTTTTTGGTCTGCTATTTATGGTCTGTGCTAGATAAAACCTTTTCTGTTTTCTCTTCTGTTCTAGAGTTAGTCCACAACTCCTTCAAATACCTAATTAATTTTCACTCTATGGATTTTATTAGACTGAATAATCACTAATATGCAGGAGAAATCTTCATTGGTAGCATAAGAGCATGAGAGAGAGAGACAGAAGTACCATGCCAGGCTTCTTCCCATCCTGCAACTAGTGGACATTTTTATACCCATTATGGTTTCCCAAATGTGCTGAAAATCAAGGACTTGGCTTTCTATTCTGTCAGCTTTCCTACAGCTTTGCATCTGAAACCTGTTCAATTGTAGTAAGAACCAGATACCAAATGACTGGCAGTACAACCCTCTAAATATGTACCAACAAGCAAAAAGGGAAAAAAATACATATCTCATCCAAACCCATAATGTGGATAGACTTCTTCCAGTCACACATTTTTGTGAGACAGAAGCTGAAGCTGCAGGCCCCTCCTGAGGACCCTGCACTCCAGCAACGGACAGAAACTACCCTGCATCTGAGGCTAACCACATGGAAAATGGTGCTCTTTAAAATAAAGGTAAATCTTTAAAATAAAGGCTCTAGGACATTGTGTCAGCAAAACTGCAACTCCCACATCACTGTGACCTGCAAACCCTAAGCCTATCAAGTACCAGCAGTTTCATTTCCTACCCTTGTGAACGCACAAGACAACTGAAAACAAACTGTGTCGTGTTCAGTGTGTCTTCTCTATGAGGCGTGGGCTTCCAGTTTAATGTTCAATACCCAGAGAAGAGAGAATAAATCTATGAGGATTTAAGATTATGATCGAGGGAAAACCCTCCTGAGCCAACGGAAACGCTGGTGCGCAAGGTCTGGAGTGATTACATAACCATCTAATTAAGCCAGAAACTTATTCCTATAAATGGCACCATTCCCGTTTGATTTAAAATGAGACACAGCCAACTACGTTTTGATCAAGTCTCATTTATGCAACATCAAAATAGCACTAGCTGCCTTTGACATAAAAGGAAAAAAAGGGCTGAGTGACATCTCCACAATATTCTTATTTCACCCTAATCCACGGAGTAATCCAAGTGATTAAAAATGAAACAATGTGTTAAGTCAAAACTGCCTCTTAACCTCTTTTGGCCTTAACTCACGTACTCTGTTAGAAATATGCAATCTAGAAATATTACGTACACATAAAAATGTTTTACTGATTTTTTAAAATAGCTCACATTTAAGTATCTATTTTTATTATCCAGTATTTCACCCAAAAAAGCAAATACATCCCGAAAAAGGACGCCACACTAGCTACAATACTGAAGACTTATGTTTGTACAGTTTCAGCTCCACTGCCTTGATACAATTTCACATGACATACCTAACACTCAAATAAAATGGGCAGAATAGTTTACCAGAATATCCACATTTTTGTTCCATTTACTGAAAGGAGTAGAGAAGCATTCAGAATTCCTACATGCTCACATACACACCTCAGCCATCCACACACATCATTAGAACCTGAGCAGAACAAGTAGTTTAATAACACACTGCTGGGAAAGGCGGGGCTCAGATTTATGTAAGGACATGCTATAAAGAAGGAATAAATTATTTCTACTGCAGCTTTTAAAACAATTCTACTATTTTTGAACACTGTAAGAACCAGAATAGTATCGTATTTAAAGCACCACTACAGAAAGAAACAGTGTAATGTAGAGAAACATAAAAAGTGTATAATCTATTACTGTACATTTATTTAGTTACAAATCCAACTGATGAAATGTCTGCACTTACAGTTACATTTCTAACATAAAATAGAAGCAGCATGCCAAAATAAAGAATATTGTCATTATAAAACTGTTCAGAAATTCATTTACACCAAGATAAAGTCATAGCCAGCAAGAGCCTACAGCATGTGGTCTTTCAGCACCCCAAAAAGTACTACAGCTGGTCTTGTTAGAGAGTTTACAAGTAGGTATATAAGTATTTTTTAACTTGTCATTAACCTTAGTGTACATGGATGGTGAGCAAAGAGATTATCAAAACATACATGTTTTGCGTTACTTTTTTTCTGTCACAAAGCTAGAGATGAAAATATGATTAAAAAACATTAGAATAATCCTGGTTATCATAGAGGTGTTAACCTTTCCAATATTAACGTCCATACTAAGGCTTCTACTTTCTGCTACCTCTTCCCAGAAGTACTTGGAGTAATATTGCTAAGGCTTATATTTCAAACTATTCTCCAATTTCATATTCTAATCCTTATATAATTCCAAGGTTGGCCCCTACCCTACACAAAACAGCTGTTCTACTGTCCAAGATATGATGGCAAATAAGGAAAAAAAGAAATACTTGCACCTGTGCCCCCTTTGCCCATACTTCTATTGGAATTTCAAGAAACAAGAACAAGTAGAGGGCCAACTTCTGTCAATATGCACAAAGTAGTTAAGAATACAAAAGGGATTATACCAGTAGTGTGTATATATATATATATATATATATACTGCCTGCAACACTGACAATTTTAAGTGCCAAGTAGTCACACCCCATTTAGCAGAACAGAGGGTAAATTTTGCCATCTTTAAGTAAACAATCAACTGATCTGACCAGAATTACAGAAAAAAAAGTATTTTTACAAATTAATTATTTCTAATCAATACAAATGTAAAGAGTTCTCCCATATCAGATGAATTGCTTAAAACAAAATATTCAACTTTACGTAATTATTTAATATGAATATCAACGTTAGTGGTCAAAATTACAACTCATAGATAGAGCCTTGATAAAGGCATACTCCAACAGGTTATTAAAATAACAAATAGTTCCATTTACTCTTATCTTTTGGTCCTGGACATCCACTGAAAAAATCCATGTGAATGGTAACAGAAAAAAACTCTCCCAGTGGTTATGTAAAAGAATATAAAAAGAATCAGAGTAGAAATCTATATTTTATTTCTACTTCAATTACTGCACAGTTCTAAACATCATTAGTTATAAATTAACTGCATAAAAATGTTATTGCTTGCATTATTAAGAACATTGTTTCATATCATATAGGGAGCTTATATGGATGTAAATAGCACTAGCTGCTTCATTAAAAATATACCTTTAGAATTTACTTATTGTTTTATTTATCTAAAGGAAATTAGCATAACTGTATCCATGCTAATACATTCACGACTCTATTTTTTTATTCTTGGTTTTATCTTCAGATAATAATTCTCTGTCTCCTCTCATCCTCTGGTGTCACCCCACCCTTAGACACGCCTGCTTGAATTTTAGCTAACAAGATATCTGTGTATTTGAATTCTTTTACTAATTCTGATTAATACTACTTTGACAATAATGCAAAGCGACAGACAAAAGCAAAGCAATAAACAAAAGCCCTGAAATAATAGACATTTAGTCACCATTTCTTTCAAATTTGCTAAATCAACTTGATAATTAACCTGTCATTTACAGCTCACCCTTTGCAAATCAGGCAATGGTGGTAACTGAGGAAATTAATTAAGCTAACTTTAATTTCATTTCGCATTTTACATTAGCTTGGCAAGTTAAGGCGACAAATAACAAAGATGATAATAAAGTTCCACCTACATGAATTCTTCTGAGTATTCTCAGTGCCTCCCGGAGATGACATGGCAGTAAGAAATAAGCAAGTAAAAAGAAACCCAGCACTGGTCAAGTGAAAGCTCCAGTTACCAAGCAGCCCCAGTGATGTGCATCTTCACTGATGCAGAACAAAGACCTTTGCCAGAAGGCTGCTGTTTCAAAGCAGCGGTACCGCAACGGGCAGTTTCCGATGGGTCACTCGCACGCAGATGCAGCTGCACACACATGGATCCTCCAACTCAGCGCCTCCCCAGAACCTGAGCACAAGCTCCCAGCAGCTGGGCTCCACCAGAAATGCAGGCATGTATTTGGGAAGATACCACACGCTGCTGAACCAAGGGGTGCTGCAGAGACTGAAATCTTCCCAGCGGGATATAATCTGATGACACGCAGCTACAGCATGTGTTTATCTGGCAGAGAGCTGGAAGCGTCTGAAAATGATTCAGAAGCAAGGGAAAAGGTACAGAAGGGTTCTGAATTCTCTTTTTTATTAGGCAGTGTTCACAAGGCTCTCCCCTTAAAGTGCATTTCCTTAACATGGCTTAGCTCAGATACCCCACAAACCAGATTACATACTATTCTTACTTCACACATAAAATATTAAAAGCCTTGGATGTGATTTTTAAATAAATTAGGAACAGTATTCTCTACTGAAAACTGATTTTTCTGTATTAGATATCCAGGCTACACTTTCATCAAAAACTAAAAAAAAAAAGGTTATGCAGTTCAGAAAAAAAAATACAGCAACAGCATATGACTGAGATTCTTTGGCTCTGGTGATGCTGCAGTTACACAACAGTGCATTTATGTTTCAAAAACTGTAAGGCATTCCTAAGAATTGGGAACCCTGGCACACGTTGCCTCTTCAGTTTAAGAGGGTGCGCAGTGGTGCCAGAAACCAGGATAGCCATAGCAATTCCTTTCGTTTACTTAAAAAGATAGCCTTTTGAAAACCTTCTCTGTGACGATTATCAAAATCCAGAGTAGGAGCAAAAGGCAATTATATAACAAATACATCTCCAAGTGACATCATTAAAAGTAAAAATACCCAGAATGTTTGGCCTACAAAACGCAGGTTTATTTAACTGGTGAAAATACACCAAAAATATCTACGTGAAAGATTAAAAGAATAATAATAATCATGAGATAATCCCGCCTTCAGTCTGGACTTCAGTAATTAAAGGATGAATTCAAGTTAGAGCTGTAGACAAAACAGGCTTCTATTTTTTTCCACATCAGTCATTTAAGCATTTAAGCAAGAGACAATTAAAATATTACACATTTAAATATTTTCTTTTCTACGTAAACTGAGTATGACAGGACTTACGTTCCCATGAAATTGTTTCCTATTATCTACAGAGTTTGCTATTCACCCTGGCAATGGCTGAAGAAAATCCCTATTGTTACCCTGGCCTCCTCCACCCCTCACAAAACCAGGATTCTGCAAGGCTGACTCCAGCACAGGGTAAACTTCCCTCACAGCCAGCAGGAGCTGCACCTGCTTATTTTAAGCTGCAGTGATGCCAAATTTGTTATGATACGTCTGACCTCTGAAAGGGCTTTTGACTTAGTGCACTACTAGATTACAAAGAGAGTAGGACTCAAGGAAAATAAAGAGAGAACTACATAAATGCATCACTATTAAAATTTGTTGGGAGGATAAACCAGCCCCCTCAAAATGCAAAGCAAAGACAAGATGAGAGGGTATATGGGTGCCTCATGAAAAAAACCCCACAAGATTCTCTAAAAATACATGTAGATGAAGCAGAATTTAATAGATTGTTCCTGCTCTTCACTCTTACCCAGTCAGAATTAGCATTAAAAAAACCTGATAAACACGAGGTTTCAGAAGTATCAGTAACCTTAGCATTCTATGGGTTATATTAATTCATTGTCTGAATAGTGCTTTCAGGTGACAGCCATCACACAAAATCCTGAAATCTAGTTGAGCATGGAGGCTACAAACTGCACTGTCAAATCTGTAACATAAAAAGTTGTATTACAGCCAAACACACAATAAACCAAAAAATAAAAATGAAAAAATAAATAAACAAAAAGGCGTTCAAAGATTAAATCAGAAGTGGTTTGGGGCAGAAGAGACAAAGCCAAAACTTATCTTTGATCAGCCAGGTTACAAGAGCACACACCATTTATTCCCAGGAAATCCAACTATCTAGTTTGCCCACAAATAATCTGGTCTCTCCACAGCATCCTTTTGAGACTTCCTTTAGAAACCCTATTCCCTATTTACAGCTTTGAAAATTCAGGCCTTTTTCCAATATACTGCCACCTTAGTAATGAACGCCATTTTATCACTGAGATCCACCCAAGGCTGTATTGACACTACCTGTTTTCACCTCACCAGTTGAAAATAAAAATCATAATAAATATTAAATAATAAATAATAATAAAAAATGAGCAAAAGGAAAATAATTCCTGATCATATCAAATTATTAAGAGCTGGGGTTGTTCAGCCTGGAGAAGACAA
>VWZT01008424.1:767597-802975 GCA_013397055.1 Pachycephala philippinensis
TCTTAAGGGAGCTTATAAAAAGGAGAGAGAGGGATTTTTTTTTTTTTTTAATGGGCAGATAGTGACAGGACAAGGGGCAATGGATTTAAAATGAAGGAGTGCAGGTTTTGATTAGATGTTAGGAAGAAATTCTTTACTCGGTGGGTGGTGAGGAACTGGCCCAGGCTGGCCAGACAGGTTGTGGATGCCTCATCCCTGGAAGTGCTCAAGGCCAGGCTAGATGAGGCTCTGAGCAACCTGGTCTAGTGAGTGGCACCCCAGCCATGGCAGGAGGGTTGGAACTAGATGATCTTTAAGGTCCCTTTCAGTCCAAACCATTGTATGATTAACTTAGTTGACGATGCAGCCCTCCTTTTGGCAAAGCATAATGGAAATTGGCTTTCTGATGTAGTAATCGAAGGTAGGATTGTAGATAATTTCGTTTCTACAGTTGAAATATGCCAAACCGCCCCTTTTCATCCTCTTCCATTGAAATGTAAATTCTATTTCTTCTATAGAAAATATTGTCTGTCCTGAAGACTTGATGCTCATTAACATATTAGATAACAAATTTATTTCCAGTCATCTGCAAAATAAATGCGTACACAAGATATTATCCTTTGTAGTTTGACTCCCAGTCATAATACTTAATCCAGCAAATGTTTTGCTGCCTTGGCAAAGGCAGCTAATACATGTTCAACTACACCTCACGCTCAGTTTGTGTTGCCAATTCAGAAAGAAGTCACATTTAGAGTGTCAGCAAGAGGCAAGCAATTGCTTTTGCGTCTTATCTGAGAAAACGGAAAACTTCCACTGTTCCTGGGTATGTATTCATATATAGGACAAGTTCTCAAAGTATGCCAATAAGGTTAATAACTTGGCCAAACAGAATCAGATGTGCAACTCCGCACCATTCACCTGTGTGCTACAGAAATGTACATCTGAAAGCTCATACATATATTTCAGTGTTGTTAATACCTGCCCAGATGTATAAAGATTCAATTGTTTACTGGGGAGGGCTGAAACCAGTGAAAGACCAAGAGTGAACTTCCCTTAAATTACTCTGCTTAAAAGGATTTTAAAACAAAATCACTATTTTTTAAAAGGCTTGATTTTTCAAGGCCATACCTATTTCAAGGAAAGCAAAAAAGAAGCAAAAATAGAAGATACAAATAGCTAGATACCATCCTAGAAACTTTAAAAACGTGTCCCGAGAGTTAAATAGATGCAAGAGTCTGCACACTTGAAAACATAAAAAGCAAAATCAAGAGCAAAGTAGCTATAAGGACACTTCAGAATCTTGTTTCCTTCTCCATCTGTCTCATCCTATTACACTAAAATGGAAGACTTCAGTATTACTTTCCTTTCACTCAAGGTTTGACCAGAAGTGCCCAAGTCCCAAATCTTCTTGTTCCCTACAGAATGGCTATCATACATAAGAGCCTTGGTCAATTCTTCCCACAGACAACACAGGACATCCGAAGTTGCAAGGCTCTCCATCCATAGCCTGGATGGTAAAGAAGCTAGTAAAACACAGTATTAACCAGAAATCTATCAGGATATTTTCAGCTTATAGCAAAATAATGAGGAAACCCCCTGAACTCTGAATATAAACCTGAAATTTTAATTCCATTTTAGCTTTATTACAAAGAATTAAGCAACTCTCTCCCAGCTGTTTTCTGACAAAGTAAGAGTTGTCTGTGCTACAAGGTTTAAATATTGCAGCTTTGGACCAAAGAAATGTTAAAGTAATCGAACTCCATGTGGCTGGAATGAATTTCTACCACAACATCATCTTACTCTTGCTCAGAAGAAACATACAGGATTATGTGCTCAAAATTACAGCTCAACTTCGAGAGCAGCTCCATCATTGGAGTATGAGCTTTGTCAACCACGAGCTGTAAAGACCTCCACTGCATATTACCCACGCATCTGGAAGGCAAAATGAAGAGTAGGAAAAAGGAGTTTTGTTTTGACAGCCATCGGAACACAGCATGATAAAGAGGATCCCTAGACTGGAAGAAAAAAAAAGTCAGTTTGACGTACTATTTGTTAAAGAGAGTAGATTTTAAAAAGTGGAGAACAAAGAGATGGAGTCTACAGACTGCTCCAAATACTGTGTGCTCTTAGAAGAGGGAAAAGTGAAAGTCCTGAAATTAAAGTTTGGATATAAACCTATTTAAGCTCCTAATAAAAAGACTGGAAAACTGCAATTTCAACAGCAGCATCTTAGGTGCACGAATAGGGATGACAAAAAATCTGCATATCAAATGTGACCCAATGACTTAACCTTGAAGGCAAAAGCAAGAAAAAACATCTCTTTATTTCACAGGCCACCTTCTCAAGGAATATTTTGATAAAGCTCTTAAAACTTACCAGGCCTTGTTTGGGAGAGACCTCTGATTTAAAAGGCTGAAAACATATTTTGTTGTATTGTAAATAGAAGTGCTGAAAATGGTCATATGACCTGTTTCCCTGAGCTTGAATGAAACTAATCCTGTTAAAGCTTAGAAATATGCATGACTCAGTAGCCAAAGCCATGTACATATTTGCCCTTGCAAAGTTGCTGCCACCTTTCATTGTCCAAAAGTGCTGTGTTGCTGATCTCTAAACAGCCTCTAGTGCTTCAGTTTTCTTTCCAGAAATGAACTCAAAACATTGCATCCTAAACTTTTAATAAAAAGGGACTTTTACAAACAATTTTAAAATCTATCATGTATATAGTTCTCATTTGGATAAATTAGAAGTAAACTTCTATTTCTGAAGTAAACTCAACAGCATATGTTATCACCATTGTGCAATTCTACTACCTTTAAAACTTTTATTTTTTTTTCCTCCTCTCTCACTGCTGATTACCTACCTCATTATCTGCTCCACTCTTTCATCTTCTAATGAGATTAACAGTATTCTGTAACTATTTACTACACAATCCTGGCTGCTCTGGAACTAAAGGAATGTTAACTCGAAAAAGAAAAAAAATAAATTAAAAAATGGTACCATGTGCCTAGAAGAATGATGGAATGATTTGAAATCTCTGTGCAGTCATAAATGCACCAGGTTTCAAGTATCAGGAGCAAATAACCACATATGTGCTATCTAATTTCCAGTTTCTCAGCTGTAAAATGAAAATGATACACACCCTTTCTAAACCATGCAAGAGCACAACCCATGAAACACTAAAATGAAAACCACACACAAATATCAACTAAAATTAACCCTACTATTGCAAGAAATTGCCAAGATTCAGAACAGAACACTTTTTTTTAGCATCTTCATGAGTCTCAGCCAAGACAGGACAGCACAGAGCATAAGCCAGTTCCTACAAGCAGTTCTCCAAAGACTGAAATGGATGCATACTAGGAAGAAATTTGCAGGCTACTCCATATGGCATACCAATGTTTCCATTCATAAATCCATCACCTTTTACAGCAAAGACGTCTGAAAGATAAAGTACTAAAAAAAGATAAGGAACTGGACAACCTTTGAGATGTTCTGTCCTGGTTCACACTCGCACTTCAGGTACACAAAAGCCAGTGCTGCAGCAGTGTCGACAAAGGTATCACACACTCATTCCATGCCTTCCTCAGAGAGAGGTGTTTAACACAAAGAAGCAGGAAAGCTTATAACCTTCACTTTCTCAGCATCACAGATTAGTAAGTAATAATCAATTTCAATTACTCTGTAACAGAAAACCCTTGTGGTTGAAAGAAGAGAGACTGGAAAGGTTTGTCCTGCCCCTGCACACTGTAGGTGCCACAGACAACAAAGGAGAATGTCTGACCCTGTAAAAATAAGTCTTAAAGCAAAAGGAAGAACAGCAAAATCTATTCCTCGCAATGAAATAGAGTACAATCTGCAATACCAACATGAAAATGGCAGGAACAAATTTTAAAACATTGACGAATACAAAAATAATTCCTAATTTCTTAAAGTAGTATTACATTCTTATTTCATGCTCCTTAAAGGTAGTAACATCAGCAAGCAAGAGAGTTAGTGGATTCTCAAAACTTTTCAAAGCTGCAAACAGGCACATATACATTCCTTGTCAGGGCCCCTTCTGGATTACACCTGGTGTCTTCGAAGAATATACTTAAAAGGTCAATGAATTACCACTTTGTACCTTGGCACACACAGTGGGAAGTTGTAAATGAAAGTAGAAACGATTCTGCTTCTTGGTTGTGTGAAGGCAGATTTCAATATTAAAATAAGTAAATACTAGGTATATACAAGGGCACTAACAATGTTTTTAAAGTTACAGACATTTGAAGATTTCACAAATTTACAGACTACACCTGTGTATGTATTTGTATTTACGCATCCACAAAACTCCAGGGAAGTTTTAAAACAGAGCTGTGAAGCTCCTCAGCAGCCTTGTGAGTCACACCTGCACTCTCAGGGTCAGCACCAACATATAATTCACTTCTTTTTCCGTATTCATTGTGCAACTGATGGGATGCATCACTGAATTCACGTTTCTAGTGCTGTGCGATTTTGAACCTCAGACTAGACCAGTTTCTTAATTCCAGTAAAACTTACTTTCTATCCTGAGCAAGCCATAAGAACTCAGCACTGGTGAACATGAGAGCTGCATCTAAACACTGAGAAAAGTGCATATAACTCTCTTTTAACTCTTCTATCAAACATATTAAAGGAATTTATTTTGTGGTACTTTAATTCCTCCATATTCAGATAGAATGATCTATCTTTATGAAAGATATTTTTATGCAAGACATTTACCATCCCTATATGCTGGAAGCTATTACTTTTTAGCATATGGTATTCAAATTCACAAATAACAAGTTACTAATATAAAAAAATGGCATTTCGGGTTTTTCCATTAAAACAGATTTTAAAGTACAATGATTTCAAGTGCAAATGCATTAAAAGATGCAAGTGTATATGAAGGTATTTTAAACAGTTCTTCTTTCCTAGACCCTGTGCTGGGTGTTTCATGAACAGAATGTTGATGAAGACACTTCACTCTGGACAGTTATGCAAAGATAAATTAGTTGAGGATGTAGTCTATACTTGCAATATTAAAATGTAAAGAACCATCTACTCAACTACTTAACATGTTTCAGTTGGGACCAACTTTTCCTGGTTTTTTTGCTTTTTAGATTACAGTGTTAGGCTATCAACTTAGGACACACTGCCTGCCCTTACTGCTGCCTTTTCCTTCCTCTGTGACAGGATTCCTACGGACACCCACCGAGTTATCTCAGTGTGCTTCATCAACCGGAACTAAAGCCAACCAAGTGACAGATCATCTTTGCCAAAATCTAGTGAGCCCTGGAAGCAGCTCAAAACAGAAAACTCAAGTAGGAGTCCCAAGTTAGATCAGGCAAAGCTGCCCTAGAACCAAAACATCTGCCATTATGTAATGAATCCTTCACAACAAGGAATCTCCTACTCTCCCTATTTCCAGGCAGCTGATGAAAGATATGGCAGATACTCAGATATTAATGTAAAGTCCAAAAGACCAGAAAAAGACTGACTGAAGGCAACATAATGAATACCTCTACTTCACAGTCCAGGTTGACAACAAAAATTCCAAGATCTGAGAGCGAACAACTTAGAAACCCAAGAACATTCCCTCCAAGCATGTATTTTCAATCAATTGTGCCCCTAGATTTTTAGTAGTTTAATCCCAATTTCCTGGGAAATGTCAGGCAAAACAGTGAAAGTTGTTGCCAAAATCAAAACACTAACTCTATTGTTTGTTTTAAACCTTCTTCTTGTCATCTTCTAGAAAGAAATTAGACTTGCTTGACAAGACCATTCTTGAAATTCTCTTAGCTATTACTCCCCTCTCTTCTGTCAGGTACCAGCTTGTCCACCAGTTCACTGTACAAAACCCACACAAATTAGGCTGAAAGATGTTTAATATCCATTTTCCAAGATTCATCCCTCTATTCTTATCTAGCCTTCTCTTGGCTACCAAGACAAGTCTTTCATAACCAGTATTGGTTATGAAATCTGTATCCATTACAGAACCAGTTGCTTAGTTCAGTATAAATTTCAAGGTCAACACACAGCTAGCACATTCCTCTTCCATCAAAATAATTGTCTTTGTAAAATACTTACTGTCAAATAACATTAAAGTCTCTATTAAAATAACAAGAGTCCAAGAGAGAAAGTACTTTGGAGACCACTCTTCTGGCTTCCAGAAACTCACTTAAAACACCTAATCAATACAAACAAAAAACCCCCAGGATTCACTGTTCTCACAAGCATCAGGTATACAAAGTAGCTGCCTTGCTTTGGATCAGAAGGAGCCTGGCATTATCTTCCATTTTGTATTGAGTTGCTCTATGTCGGAAGCTGTCAAATCAATCAACAAAAGGGTTGGTTTGGTAAGTTACAGAAAAGGTGACATTTTAGATAATCTGTGTTGCTTATCTGTTACTGTAACTGTTATTTTCCTTTTGTAGCATCACATAAAGATGAGATAGTAATGAACTGAAAAGGCAAAGGAATGCAGCTGATAGAAATTTCCATCCCTCTTTCAATTTCAAGACATTTGATTGACATAAGTCAATGCACCTGACTTCATTCTCATAAATACTAGTCACAAACCCACAGTCACATCCTATCCAAAGGAAAAGATAATAGCAATTCTCAAGCTGATCAACCATTAACGTCAGTAGGCAGAGTAAAGCCTCAGTTTAGGATTTACTGAAACTGGGATTGCGTTCCATCTATGTACCACAGACAAAGCAGTAACACACGACAGAGTTTCCAGCCATTACATCATATATTGGACAAATATTTGTATTTGTCATCGAGTATCTCCAACAAGTTGAGCTACAAAAATTAGATTTGTCTAATAGCATAATACTGTGAAAATTCCCTACAAACAGCCAGACAAAAATCTAACATGTAGCAGCCCACAACATGTGCCAAAAATATATCCATGCTAGGAAAGACATCAACCAGTTGAAGACAAAGCCCTTAACTTCAAAAACTGAACACCAGGGGAAAGGGTTGAATTAGATAAGGGAATCTCTGTAACCCAGATAAGACAACAAAATATCTGTGTTCTCCCTACACTTAGGACTCTCCCAAAGAAAACAGTATCAAGAACAGGTAAAATGAAAAATAAACAGCCTGCTGCGTCAACATAAAATTAACATTGACAAACGTAGAAGGGCAATCGTTCCTTCCCAGTTTCAATCAAAACATGAATGACTGTAACCCTTAGAAACATTTAGGTAGAAAATAAAAATTGAATTTACCTTTGAATGTCTCTAGTTCCTTCCTGTTGGAGAAAAGCAGAATTAAAAAAAAAATAATTAGAAATACCACATCTAGAACTACAGGATTTATTTTACACGCTTCAAGACTCACCAAAAGACAAAAATCAAAGAACTTGATTGTCACCATATATAAGGGTAATATTACCACATGTGTTTATCTAAAGCAAATAAAATCAACCTGTTTAGAAATTAGGCTACAACTTCTTTATAAACATGTACAATTATACAAATATTGCACATTTATACCTAGCTACGTAATTTCCAGATACACTGCTCCAAAAAGAACCAAGACTTCTTATGGCTTTAGTTACTAAAGCACCCTTTGCTTAGCAGAGCTTTACCAATTTACAGCACAGTGAATAACAATTAGTGTCCCATTTTCATCAATGCCATTCAAAAACATTTTGGCAACACTGAAGGAGAAAAATTGGACAATATCACTCACTCAGTTAAAACAGAGAGACAGGCAAAGAGACATACAGTGACATTCCTCAGAGGAGAGGATTTTCAAGTATGGAATATGACAGATAACCCATAGTGCTCATGTATCAGAAAGCTAGGAAATGAAGTAAAAGATAGTAATATCTTTTTTGCCTTCATACCAGACCACCTTCCACTTTTAGAAATTATGCAATTGTGAATGCAGAGGCTATAAAATGAAGAGAAATATTCTCTGTTTCAAAGAAATTGCAAAACGCTCCAGTTGTCCTTATTACAAGGTAGTGATTCATCATGAATTTAAAGGCTAAAGAAGAATCAATGCAATAGCTTGGATAAGGCAGAATGCTGGCCTTACAAAACACTCAATTACATCAAACTTTTTCAGTCTGTGCTTCACAGAATGCCTAGTTAAATTCTGAATTTTGAAGCAAAAGTGACTGCAAGAAAAATAAATTAAAGACTGAATTAACAGTTGTCCAGATAAATTATTCTATTCACTACCCACAGACTAAGCACTCTAAAGTCACCTACCAGAGACACTGTTTCACAATACATATGCTATACCATAATAACTCCTTATACCCCTTAACAGATGATGCAATTCAGCATTTATTCTTGCATCAAGAACAGACAAAACTCTCTCAAAGCTGAAACAATTTATTTTCTAGCAGGACAAAGTATTCTAAAAGAAGCAAAAGAATGCATTTACCTCCACATTTTAGAGAACATCTCACTTTCGTAACCAAATGTTAAATACAGGTTTTTGAAAGAATGGGTGCTTTACCAGGAAATAAGCTAGAGTGTGATTCACAGTAAAGAATTCTATTAGTTGCAACTTCCTGTATCTATTTCCTTTCCTGCTTCTCCTCCATCCCTTTCCCAAGCCAGTTCCTCCCTTTCATACCAGAGAAAAAAGCTACAATACCTGTGATTTGCAGGTTCATACCCTAAAAAATTTTTCCTACCCTGCATACTCTAAATACAGTTACAAAATTCTTAAACACTCTCACAAGTTGCCCTCATTTTTTAATAATGGCACAGTAGTTGAGGAAACAACAATCACAGGAAATGCTTGTTTTCCACGGACTGAAACAAAACCATACTGGAGGAAACATCTTGTGAAAGTAAGAAGGGAAAAACTACATTACTTGCACCTAAAATCAGGAGATTTTATGACACTTGTCTACAAAAGGAAAGATGAAACAATTACTGCCATTGTGTTGAAATAGGTTAGTAAACAGGATTGTAGTACAGTAACCAAGTGACAATCACTGATTTTGTCTAAACCCCCAGAATTTTCCTTTTCAAAATCCATCAATATATTTAGGGTTGAGGTGCACTCAGATGCTGTCCCTATATCCATATACATAACTGCCATTCATTAAGAAAATTGGAAATTAATATTTGACAAAAACTTTTTTTCCAACACATACCTCTGAAAAATTAAAAGTATCTATGGTTAGCATACCGTAAAAATACAGATTTGAAATTTAAGGATCTGTACTTCCTAGTATCCTCATGCTATTTTACACAGCATGAATTAATCACATCTTGTGGTTTCTCAGAAGACTTTCAATAAAACTTCCATTTAGAATTATATACTGAAGTACATGCTTATTGAAACCATGTTCTGCATCAGCAGCATGGAAGATTTTTTTTTATTTATTAAGTCAAATTACACCAATAAAAACCTGGAAGTTTTAAAATTTTAATCCTAAGTCTCATTTATCAGCAGCTTTGGTAAGAATATGACACTAAACTGAAAAGTGGAAAGGAAACTGACTTGTAATGACATTGGAAAAACAGATGGCTTAAGAGGGTATCAGTAAATTTTCTAGTTGGGTAATTAAGACCTTGCACACAGATGTACAGAGAAAAACGTGTAACAGTATTACACTTCTCCCCTTTATAAGTAAACAAATATTTTTGTATTTATTGATAAACTGTCAGAAAGACGATACCTCCTATGTCTTCTCTAATAGTCTAGAGACAAAAAGTCATCTGCAGAATACACTGAACTCACATTAAGAATTGAACTACATATTCAGAACACTGACAATATAAAGAACCAGCAATTTGTGAGAGTAATTAAAATGAAAAAGAGTAAACTGAAAACAGTTTTGGAAAAGTGGCCTTCAAAGCAAGGTTAAAAGACAAGCAGGAGGAAACATACAAGGCAATTGAAAACACTCCATAGGGAAATGCTCCTGGATTTTAAAGAGTTTTCATCCAAAAGAACATTCATGAACTTCACAGATGGATGAGATAACCCTTTCCACTACTATTAGAAGGAAAACACAAGCCTGCCTTGCCTCTGGCCTTGCCACACATGAAGGCTCTTGAAGCCCAGTGTGGGCTGCTCAGCATCTGTCCAGGATTCAAGGAACTCCCATGCTGAGTCTGACTACGAATACAACTACCTGACATCTGACTATATGCTCTCCAGCTACTAAATTTCAGGTTACTGACAACAAACCTGGCTGGTTACTCCTGTAGGAATACATTTTACCTTTTTACAGTTAACAGTAAGCTTTCAGAAGAAAGGACTGAATTTAGAGGCACATTACAACATAAACAGCTCTTTTCAGTGAAAGACGAAGTTCAGCATCTCTGAGCAAGAAACAAGGCTAAAATAACAGGCTAAAGCATAATATAATCAGACTATATTATGGAGACACTACAAAAGTAATCCCATTCTGTATGCGGAGCAATTTACGAATCCCAGCTTCTTTCCAGAGAGGCAAGAGGCTGTACAGGCTCCACCAACACCGAAGTTATGCCCATGAAAACTATCTGGCCACACATATAGGCAACAATGTTAATCCCTGCCTTTCCAGTTGCTTGTTTTCATAAAATAGATGGGGGGGAGGGGGAGTGAGCACTTAATTACTCTCTGAAATTCTATACCCGTCACACTCAGCTACCAGTTTTTAAGTTACCTGGAACATTCTAATGATGATGCTGTCAGTGGTCTCAACTTCTTCATTTACAGAAAAGTTGAGATTCAGGGTTTGCGGTGAGAAAATATAATTGTGGAAACAACAGGTGAAACAAACCATCTACAATATACAATTTGTCCCACAGAGTAACTGGCACGACCAGTTAGAATTACAACCTAGTTAGAGGGCAGATACAAATTCCCAAGGACCTTCCCATTCCCCTCAGGCTTTTCATTGCATTGTTGGATTAACCCTGCTTTAGTCACTGAGCAGATGAGATGGACGCGAGGAAGATTGTGCTGGTATCACTGACAAACAAAAATAAATCCAGAAAGAATAATATGGGAGGACCAGAAGGCAAAACTATCCTGCTTTAAGTTACTGAAATCAAATGGAATTTAATTTGTTCAGCAACAGTAAGAAAAAAAATCTCAGATTCTACTGTGTCTTGCAAACGGCTGTAACTCTAAGATCAATTTCCTAAGTGTAACTAAACATCAAGGAATCTAGTTAAATACCTAGGAGACTATAGAAACACCACATTCTTTACAAAGATGCCAGCAGCCAGAATTGATGGTTTTGTATTTTATCTTCAAGAAAAGAATAGGGAGATAAGAAAGCAACAAAGTCATAAATGAATGTCAGGAACAATTTTATAACACTAGCTCTAAGAGTAACAGTCAGTAAATTCCAACTACTAGGCTCATATATAAACAAAAGACAATATCAAGACAGCATATGAATGGTAAAAATTGAGGATTAAATTTAAAAGATTTTACAATAATACGTGTTAATAAATGTTGGGTTGCAAATACTATTTACAAAAGATACATTTGAAGAAAGTATAGATGCTTATCAGCAAATTAATCTAAAATTATTTATGGCACCTAACAAGATCCAACCCAAAAGCTGAGAAATGCTGCATTTCCTCTACTGTGTCTGGTACAGTTAAGTTTTCAAAATTATATATTAAAAAAAAAAAATCCTTCCACAGCCTGACTCAAGCTTTAGTAAGCTAGAAAGCCATGAGATCTCTCCTCTGGGACTTTCCTCTGGATGTCATCAGAAGTAAAAGCCAAAAATCTGAGAACTCAAAACCTATGTCACTAGCATGGTGCACAGAAATAATTCAAGTACATTTTTTTTTTGTACTTAGGATTAGCACTTTTGTCAATCCTGACACAAAACTGTTTCCCCGTTCCTGAGATTGGTTGAGCACCCCTTTGAGATACTTAGGCCAACAACTACTTTGAAATACACTTGAGACTGAAGCAATGAAAAGACTTTAAGTACTGAAAAATCAGTAAAAACTAACACTATTACTAAACTACTGTTGGAACTGAGCAGCACACAAGGGCTTCTATTCATCTGAAGAAACACTGAAGACAGGTCAGGATTCTTCATCATCAAAAGTGACATTTTATCCACCAAAAGAGAAGAGCAGAGAACTATGGCATTGAAATAGTATTGCAATGGAGATTCTTTTGCTTCCATACTCATGCAAATACAGAAGTAGCTGAAGTCCGTTCTCCAGCAAAACTTCTACATTAACTTCAGTCCAGAAGATGGAACAGCGAATTTTTGTAACAGAAACTACATTAACTGGCAAGCAAGTTAATATATACAACTAAAAACAAATACTACCCTAATATACTCGGCAGTTTCAGGCTACAGTGAAAGCATTACTCTTAAGATGTTTCAAAAAATGAAACAAATATTTATCTTGATTAAGAACACTGGGAGTCATCTTCCAGGCACTATCATTCAAAAGAACAGTAAAAATGAGGGAAATGGCATTAAAACGGTAAGAAAATGGTAGAGGTGAAATCATTAAAACAAGTTTTGTCCTCGGCTAAGAGACTGACACAGGCCATTTACCACTGGAACCATTCCGAACTGGAATGCAAAATGTGGAATAAATGCTTAGCTCTCTCTAAAAGCTTATGCCTTCAGATGTAAGATTTTGCACAGGACAGTTTTTATGCTTTTGCTGTCATCCTGTTGTTATCCAAAAAAAAGGGACAGTTTTTACATTTTTTTTTTTTAACTTTAACCTTAGTATGTAATGTCATTGGATCACTAAAACATACATGTATCAACAGAGTTTGTTTTTATCATACAACCAAAATTTTAGGAACCAAAGTTTAAAGCTGAAATTTGAGAATAGATAATCAAGAGAAGCTACAGTTTGAGAAACTACAAAGAATGTAAGAAAAGCTGAAGTTTAAGACAAGGTACAAATAATCCACCATCAAAGGCCACCTCCACCATCAACTCCACCAATCTTTCCTAGAAAGAAAAGGAGTTCCTGCAAACCTGTTTTTGGTAAACAGCCACACAAGAAACTGCAGACCTTCTTTTAACCTGGCCATCAATTTCCCCATAAGCATTAAAAAGAAGAATGACAGTAATCAAAAACTGGCCAAGCTTTATTCAGTACGGGATGTACAGTACAACCCTAACTCACAGAAACAAGTAAGTAAAAAGAGCTCGTGACTCCACGTGCAATCTTCCAAAATGCTGAATGTGGTTCCACATCGCATGAATGCAACTGTGCCAGAGAGAAGTTACAACTTGCATCTCTTCAGGCATCCTCAACATGTCCCTTAGACGTAGGAATGTAAAATCGCCCTCACAGAAGCGTTGTCAATGAATGCATTTAATACATTTTTTAAAATTACTTTTAAATGAATTGGTTTTCAATGTAAGTAGAAAGGAATTATTAAAGATGTCAGGAAATAATTCATAGCAAAGAAACACAGAATTTATCAGGAGGCACAGCACAGAGAATGAATTTTAGTGTGGTAATAACAAGCACCTAAGCCCTGTTCTTCTGCCACTAGCCACAATGAATTAATTACATATATAAATAATGCATTTTTGAGGGCAGGGAGGGTACAAAATGATGATTAAGGCAGTCCTAAACCATCTGTTCCTATTATTGGTACAGTAAGTCTGGACAAAGAATGCCTGGTATTAACAGCTTGACAGGATTTGCAGATTATGCCCACTAACAAGCACCACATAAAGGTAGAGATAAATTATGCAGGATTGACATAATGTTTTAACATTTTCTAGGTAACATTATTAAAAGGTGCTGTAAGATACAGAGGATCCAACACAAACATTCAGTCTTTTATTACGGGTCACAAAAGCCAAGGAAAAAAATCTTTTATTTGCCTCTTCAAAAGAAAACAATACTATAAGGAGAAGGTAAGCATCAAATCTCTTTGTAATAATGTCATTGTCTCCCTGTATCAAGCAAAGATCACCAGAGAAAGGGCAAAATTAAATCAACTTAAAAGTTGACATAAATTATACTGCACATTCACACTTTGCAAATAAGAGAAAAAACTGCCAAACTCCCTGCAATCTTCAAATCTGCTGTGTGTTCAGCCTTGCCCGATGTTTCCAAATACTTGGAGCACTGGTGGCAGTAAAATTCAGTAATAAGGAAGCAGCATACTCCTTTGGGTTTGGCGTATGCAGAATATTGTAATGCAAGAGTTCTTGCAAACAAAAGAAAGTTCAGAGCCTTCAAACTACAGAAAAAAGGAAGCAAAATTATCCATGAAACTCCTGCAAAGCTTATGCAAGTCTCTTCAGGATCAATAAGAATTCTCATTGCATGTCTGCCCAAAGAAGTGCAACAACTGATGGCCATAAAATTAATTTCATTCCATTATCACCATGAAAACACTTGCTGCTGATTGTGCTGTACGCAAACTCATGAAACAGGACAGAAAACATCTTTGCAACGTGAGTACAGAAACTTACACAGTGTCTAATGAAACCCAAAGGCAGTCATCCACTGCACATCTACCATGAAAACTGCCCTGAAGATAATAAAAGTTCTGCATCTAATCTTACAAAAATGTTTATTTAGGTACCCAGTTACACGGAGGTGTAGCAGCTCCAAATCTACATCACTAAGAGACTGATCAAAAAAGTATGGCATGAAAATTTACACTGACGAAAATTTTGATGAAAACTATGAAACATGTAGCTGAGGTCTCAGAAATAACTAAGTATACCTAATGTTAGAAGGAAAAACATACTTGCTTGAAACATTTGCAACAAAGGTGCATATACACTTTTTCACATATAAAAAGCTAATTTTATAAATTACATGTGAAGCTTGGAAGGTAAAATTTAAATGTATCACTGCCAGGTGGGAGGGAATCATCACTGAGGATGCTGTACAGTACAGAGCACTGTTCTAGCCTGTCACTTGAGGAATGCCATGGGATCTAAACAAGAGCTACAGATATGGAAGGCTTTTTCTACTTACTTTTCAAATGTTTGTGTCGGTCAGGCCTAAGATAAGCCACTGTATCTGCATCCAACAACCCTTACTATTGTTCCTTTTGTTCCCAAAGCAATTAAAAAGAGGGATAAAGTCTACAGAATAAAACAACAGTAGCTAAGACATTTTCTCACACACATCCCTAATCTACACAATGCAATTGCCATAAATTTTATACCATTCTGAATGAGAAAGGAAATCAAACATTCTTCTCCCCCAGAAGCACTAAAGCACCATCATGGCATGGCAATGCATCCAACAAGAACTATGACAATCTGTCCAACTCCTCACCTCCTGCACTAATTAGGAAAGCATGGGGTTACACATTATTTGGCCACAAATAAACCTCTAAAATACAAAAATTAGGAATAAATACACATTTTAAGAACTCATTTTCTATTCAAATAAACCATTTGTTTAAATCTCATCAAAAAGGAAAAACAATAGTCCCATTAAGGTTTGAATTTTAGATTTTTACATTTATTTTCCTTCTATGTCTGTTCTCAAAGCTGACAAATACTGAAAAACAGAAAGGGGTCTTAAACAAGATGTCTTAAAAAAATTAACACTCAGACAATTATGTTTTAAGTCAAATAACACACAGTAAAATCTATTCACTCATTTCCAGTGACAAGGACTCCGCTATTCCCAATGCGTTCCTACAAAATGCTATAGTTGGGCAGCTCCTTTTAATTGACAAAATAATCAGAGGTTTCTGTTTTTCAAAACATGGTGATCTCTCTGAAATGGATACAAATGGTACCAAGAGCTTCATAGGAAGTGCAGCTTCAGGTGAGACACATTTTATCTTACACCACAAGGCTGCCATTCAGGGCACATAAGAAGATGACACAGAACTGAGCTCCTGACAGTGCTTCCTAAAGGACACTGTGCACTTGGGGAAGCAAGAATTGCCACATGAGACTAAAGAGATACAGAAAGCTTTCTGCAATCAGAATATCCTCAGTAAGAGAATGGAAAGGGAAGAAGAATTATGCTTGATTGAAAAAAGACAAGAAACAAAATGACATGGTTTACATCCAAACAATTGCAGAGAGAGTAACTAGAGAAAACAAGGGTAGAATCTAGACTTCATACAATAGTACTGGTACCCTCATCAATGGATTTAAACACAAAAAAGAGAATATTAAAATTTCAGAGATAAGCTCACAAAAAAAACCCCAATTCCCTCCAAACACCAGGCTTTTAAATAACTTGGAAAAGATCCTGGATTGATGAATCTACTTTGAAATTAGTACTCAACACAATGACAAAAGGGAAAAAATTGATCTGTTTGAACTGAAATAAAGTTGCTTTATTTAATAGAGAGATCTATTTCTTAAAGTAAGTTCCCACAGTTACCATAAGCTGCATTTCAGAGGTTTAATGTTGACCTAAAGCACCTTCTTCTAAGTCTTTCATATACGATTTTTTCAAAAGATTTGAAATACATGAGCTTCTAATGTCTTCTAAGCTCTACAGTGACTTTACAATGAAATTACGTTTTGTTACATGCTTAAAATAACCAGAGTTTCTAGACTTCATATTCATCTCAGTTTTCATCCCTATATTGTCAAAACACATGAAATACTTTTTTTTTTTAAACACAAAACCACTAAGTCCCTGAAAATAATTTTTGTGCTAAGGAGAGAGCATAGACTCCCGAACCCTGCTCCCCTTGATTCTTTCATTCTTTCAGTATCACAGCAAAAACCCCAAGCACTAAAGAGAGAAAGACAGGATACGAGTTCCAAGCATACACCACAAATCACACTCACGTCAAGTTAACCGTCTGCTTACTCTTCAAGTACCTACAGTGGCAAGTGTCCTTCCTTTAATGAGCTGGCAGTTAATTTCTTACCTAAATAAATACAGTGGTAATGATCAACCAGAAATTACCTGTATTTTTCCTGTTTTGTCTAGGTCTGACCAAATGTAATCAGCTTATAATTACACTAAGTAGCTTGCTTAGCATTCTATTTATAAAACTGATTAGATGCTGCTAAGCTGAGCAGGCACTGGTTTAACACTTTATTTTGATGTCGTAAGCAGAGGCTAGGGGAAAGGGAGCAAGGATGGCAGAGAGAACAAAAACCACTCAGAAAACTGTGGAAAGATTATTATATGGGACCAAATCTGTTGTTTTATACACATTTTAGATTTGTGTTATTTGGTTAAATAGCATATGTTTAGAATTTTGAAATTGTTACTCTTAAATATTTAAAGTACTGAAGTAGGTGTAAACAAGTGAATATTCAGCCATACTGTCTGCTCTTGACTCTTCCTGGAGAGAGAATACGGAATTGTCCTGACCTGGGAAAGAGAAAATCCAGGCTGCAGGAAAATTACAGACCATTGCTGAGGCCCTGGCCTGAGGTTAAGACAACTGAACAGGATGTGAAAAACTAAAGAGACATGACATGAGGAATTGCCAGATGTGACACATACCATAATAAGATACTGACAAAAGCCACAGATAGCACCATGAGGGATGACTGGATTTTACAGGTGTTTAAAGGGGAGTTAGGTGAGAAATAGCCAAATTTCACAGGAAACTGAAGGGGAAGCTTTAAGGTATTGGAGGCAGAACCTGCAACACCAGCACTCCTTCAGTAACTGGATCTGTAACACTGTAGAAGGCTAAGATTAACCTAGATAATAAATGAAGACCAATAGGGAAAAAGTAATCAGGGGTGAATAGGTCTTTTGGGAAGAGACTGGGATTTAAAAGCATACATAAAAATAGAAAGAGCTACAAGAATGGCAAAGAGTGTCAAGAAAAAGAACACAGATAAGCTAAGCAAAACGTGGCCAGTGCTGTCTGGTACAGTCCTACCCCTGATCACTACATCCTCATCAGAACTGTGAAACAAACCACTTGTTCTGACCTTACCACATGTATTAAACTTGCTTCCACAATCAAGGAGGCAAGGAGGGTGCCAGGGTGCTACCCCTGGCTAACAGTAGGGCTCCTGCCTGGACGGATCAAGTAACCTGGTTATCCCCATGTCAGTCAACACCCACATCTATCCACCCCTCCCTAACAGGCTGTCAGACACTCTCTTTGACAAACTGCTCAGTTCAACTCCTCATTTCCTAATTTATATAATGAATGTAATACTGCTTTTCTTATCTCCTTTTATTAGGTTATTTTTGGCACTGGCAGTAATAAAAATCAAGCAAGTCAACAGTTTAAGTTATTTAAGCACTTAATATTTTTCTCTTGCTACTTTATCTTTTAGGTAAACCTGAAGCTCACGAGTTGAAAGTTCTGAACTTTCACACATACTGCTGTAAGTTGAACTTTGATTCCAAGAATTAATGCCCTGCTTCTATAAGTAAGAGAATGGCAGGAGATTAATACCTTTCATACAGAGAGAAAGGTACTTATAGGATATGATACGATAGAACTGAAAGGAAGATAGAGGAAAATTCAGTTCCTAAAGTGTCAGGTACGTGGGGGAAAAAAAAAAAAAAGAAATCCATCAACCAGGGCAAGGGATTAAAAGAAACATCAATTTATCTGGACTTATTAACAACAGCCCTTATTTCAATTCTTTGCAGAGAATAATAAACATGACTTCACCTTAACAACAATGTACTGATAATTTTCCAAACACACGTACTCTTTGTTCATCACTAAGACGTTCAATGAATCTACTACAAATTTGCTATGTCCTGTCAAAGACTATTGTTTCCTTAAAAGATGAAAATAAAAGGGATTATACTATATATGGGGGGATTAATTACAAAAGGCTTATATGCTAATTTATATTTATAACAATTGTTTTATTTACCTTTTTGTTTTCTTGTAATTTTCCAGCTGTAATGTCTGCACACATTTGTATCTTTCCAATTCACACTGCTCACATAGTTCCTCAAGACACAACAGATGATTCTCCATTTCCTCAAAGTCTGCCTCTAGCTGGGCTGTAAGAAATACCTGTATGAATATCAAATTGCATCAATAGACGGACAACTCACCTGAACAGAAGCAGGATTTCGTGAAGGTAAATAATTAACCTGGTAATAATTACACACATACAAAAGGCTCCAAAAGATAAACAAATCTCAAATCCCACGGTAAAGAGTGGCAGCAGAGCCGTGTTAAAGGGAGATCTCAGGTTCCCTTGTAGTAAGATGCTGAACCACTTTAGTTGCCCCAGCATCGTGGTCTCACAGGTTTGTGGTCTATATTTGAGGAAGAGAAGCATTCAGGACTCATACTTTTCCTTCTTGAGCAGACTGTCAATTTAGCCCTTCCTACATGGTACCAATCCAAGGAATAAAGGTGTGCTGACCACAGCCAGGTCAAATCTTCATTTATTCATATGAAGCAAAAGTAAAGCATACAGGGAGAATTTTAACTTTTGCATGGTCTCATGGGAATATAAAAGAATATATATTTATGTCTCTGAAGACAGACCCTTTACTGATAGCTAAATATAGAGATTTACTTATTTTACATACACATGTAAATTTTACAATTAAATCTACCTATTTTACAAACACATCTCTAAATCTCATCTTTAAACATAATTGCTCAGTCTCAACTTCAAACAGATCTTGTGTATGACAGGTCCTGAGAAAACTGATCTCATCTCATAGCTCACATTGCTTTGAGTAGAAATTCCTGAGGTCCCTCCTCATCTGAAATAACTTATGTGAATTTTGTATCAAAGGATTACTCTCCCTGACAGTGATTAATGTTAAATTTCATTTCTCTCCTCAGGATTCCACAGTGGAAAAACTATTTTCCCAAACTCTGACCAGCTAGTCACTCTGGAATGGAACTGTGTGAATTACAGGACTATTATTCATCTTTTTGCCAGGACTTCTCCTATACCAGAGGAAAAGTAAATTGCAGGAGCAAGAACAATTCACATTTTCACAAACAAATAGCAGCCAAAGCTAATATATTTTGGATGCTCAAAAGAAGGAAACAGTAAGCTTGAAGGCATCAGTCAAATCTTCCATTCTGGCTTGGCCATTCTACTTGAAGCCTATCTCGGACTATACGTAATTTCAACTTCCTTAGCCATTGCTCCCTTATAAGTAGCCATCCTTGTGGTTCCCCTAAAAGAGCAAAAGTTAAGACTTCATAAGCAAATTTCCTAGGGTGCATATTCATATGTTCACCGTCACTTAACACAATTTTTTTAGTCCCTAACAAGTAAGATCCACAACAGTAACAAAGAGAAACATGAATCATATTATCAGCAAATATTTCCCTAAATTATTTGTCTGTATACAGATCACTGAGGGGGTGGGGGAGGGATTAGTAAAAGAAACCAAAGAAAGGCAGTTGACAATTAATGCAGAAACAAGTCTGAGGGAAAAAAATGTTTTCAGTTCTACATATTGTGATGTGGAATATCCATTGTTCACCATATACTCAACTTTCTCTCACAAAATCCAGATGTATTCAAAGTGTAATATCATGATTCCAATTATGATTGGTAGGTCCTTTCTGCTTAAGAAATGGACTTCTCTGAGTGCATTAAAATCCAAATACCTATATTGTGCTAACTTGCTTTTCAGAATGATTGCTCCCTTATTAATCTGCAAAATTCTCAAACACAGCAGGGCTGAAGATAATTTAGTAAGGTACCTATCAACCACTGGTTTTTCCACTTAAAAAACCTACCCCCTGCTTTGCTGTATTTGCTATTGAAATAATATTAAAAGACAACAACAAAGGACAGGAAAATAAAGAAGATGAAGAAAAGTGACTTCTAGAGAGCAACTGATTCCTAGCGCTAGCATTTGAGCAGCCTCTAGTGGGAATTGCAGAAAACACCGTGCTCCTGAAGAACAGGAATGGACACTAAAGATCTCTCCAGGAGGCAACAATCCTGCTTTACTGCAACACAGGTTTCAGAAGTTTTTTTCCTTTCTGAACTGAAAGAAAAGTTGCTTTTCACAAAAACAGTTTGAAGACAAGCTCTGTTGCAGTAGCACCAGCTCCAGCTGAGAAATAACATCTCTCTTACCCAAAAGAGAATAAATGCACTGTGCATACAAAGGCAGTACCAAACAAAACTACAGATTTAATCAATTTGAAACTTAGGCTGTAAAAAACCCCATCTCCTCTAAATCTTTTTCAGATTTTAAAAAATATATTTAGATTAAGAATTTTCATTTATAGAAATATGCCACACTTGGTAGAAATAATATTTTTTATTAGCTAGCTGAAAAAAATAACTTGTTCTTTAGGTCACATCACTCCAATTATAGCAGTTTGACCTATATTTCTTACATTACCACAAGTGTAACAACATTATTTGAAGCTTTAATTCTTAGTTTTAATTATTTTAAAGTATGCTTCAAGTTTGGTCAGATGACATTACACTGAATTATCTTCCATCACCATACACTGCTTTTCTTAGTTTACCAGCTATCAGATTAATATTAAAGTATTTACCTAGAACTCAACAACCACAATTTTTTTTTACCTGAAAACACTTTCTTTCTAAAGTGCACCTAATTTAAATTTACCACATAATTTTTCTAAATGAAACCTATGTTATCTGTAGTTCTGTATGAGTACAAAATTTGTTAGAATAGCTAAATCACAGCTGCATGTCAGAAAATAGGTTTCCACTAACTTTAGATATATCTTTCCTGCACTGTCCCAGCCACTCAAACAACAGAGACCATGCAGGAGTATTAAAGACATTTCTACAAAGATCATTTATTTTCTGACTAAAAGGCAAAAAGGCAAAAAGCAGAAAGGATGGAAGCAATTACATCAAAGATGTTCCCTCTACCTCTAGGCCACACAGCGGCAGATACTATTAAAAGCTTAAAATGAGCAGTGAAAGACATACATGAACAGGCAGAGTTCAATTCAACTGCAACAAAAAAAAAAGAAAAAACTTTATATAATTACAGTTCTACTAGTGCTCAATTTTTATCTGTTTTTACAGAAAAGGTCTTAAACCCAGCTAGTATTATACCACTTACATGAAGTTAAAGCAGCTTCTTTGCTGAAACTACATTGCCAAGTATATTAGGATCCCCTTCCTTGTGTATTCAATCCTCAGATACTTCCAAGTTTACAGCACCAAACTGTATGCCTTTTATACATGTATATCTCTACCTCTCTGCTGAAGTGGTGTGCCCTGGAGCCTATGGAGAAATTCCCTTTAGAACACAGCTATCTTTACACCATACTATTCGAATTCCCTGGTTTTATGTAAATCTTCCCAATATTTTCTGGAATTTTCTCAGTAAAAGATAAATGCAAATTCTGAAAAAATTAGACTGAATTTTGCAAAGCTAGAGAATGGCAACTTTCATACTTGATACACAATCTGGAATAAAAAAGACTGACCTTCTGCTCAAGATATAAACAAGGATACTTCTCCTAAGCAGTGCAAAAGGTTCTGTTTCCTCAATGGATATTCACACCCATCTAGCCCATACTTCAAAAAAAAAAAAAAAAAAGAGGAAAGGAGAAAAACTGGATTTGAGTCAATGTTTGTGTGTTTGTGTGTATTGATTTGCTGAAACCAAAACAGATGTTTCAGCAAAATGCCACCGCTCAAACATAAAACATATTTCATATTAGGATAAGTATGTCAGATATCAGCAAGCAGATATTTTCTACAACATCTCAAATAAAACCTGGCTTAAGTGATGATTCCAATTATGCACTTTGAAAGGGCAGTAACTGTCCTTTTCACTTTTACATGAGAGTAATTTTTTCTTCAAAGTTCTCAATCGCAGCTACAAGACGTTGCATAATACAATAAATTTATCAAATGAAGACACAGACTTTTTACTTCAAGTGAGGAATGACTGATAATGTGAATACCTAAGCTAAAGAACTTTATAAAATTGCTAATGAAAACATGTCTTGTAATACAGAGCAAAAGCTGAAGAATCTGTACATGAGTCATACCAATTTTAAGTAGGTCACTAAAAAGGTTCATTTCTATTATCTGAAGTTTCTCTTACCAAAAGCAGCTAGGGTCCCCTATCTACTTTGAAAATGAAAGCATTAATAGATTTATTAGAAGCATATCATGTCACAGGACAGAACTATTATTTTGTTGAAATGATGAAGGTTAGCCAAATTACATCTTGGATGCATAACCCAGCACTCTGCAATTCTATTTCCACTTTTTTTTTTTT
The DNA here is from genome assembly GCA_013397055.1 of Pachycephala philippinensis. Taxonomy (NCBI): domain Eukaryota; kingdom Metazoa; phylum Chordata; class Aves; order Passeriformes; genus Pachycephala; species Pachycephala philippinensis. The sequence continues at coordinate 790,658 of VWZT01008424.1, forward strand.
ACAGAATGTTTCACTCATATTGAAAATTTACAGTCAGAGTAATTGTCATCTCTTGGAAAACTGAATACAGTTTACATTTATATGAAGCGGTTAGTTAAGAGTTACAAAAACTAAAAACAGTGAGCAGAATACTGCAGTAAATTTCTGTTAAATCACCTCCAGAAGGTTAAATGTTGAATTTGGTATAAATTATACCTATCTCTTCAAATAGACTCCATAAAAATTATTAGAAGGAAAAATAAAACCCGAAACAATTCAAAAAAACTCACAGTTGCTAGGAGGAACTAATAAGAAACTCCAGATAAACTACTTAAAATCTGACACAAAAGGTAAAGCTAGAAGGTTTGGTTCAAATCTCACAACCCTAGCAGTACACTTCAAAATTCATTAGCTTCCCTGAGCAGGCTGCTGAATGTTTCCTTAAATCCTACTTTTGCAGTATCAAAAATATTCTAGAGACATACCTCTCCAAGAAACTACAATTGGAGTGAGATTAATTCTGGTTCATAAAACTGTATTAGGAATCAGAAGGTAGCCCCAATTCATCAGGACTTACAGCATTTGCAGTTATGAGCTACAAAGGCAATTCCATTAGCTTTCTATTGTATTGTTTATCTTTGGGCTACCAGTGGACTGCACGATGATATTAAAAGCAGTATTTTAATAAATCATTATTTGAACTTTTATTTCCTTAGAAAAAAATTTTTTTTAAAAAGCCAATATTAAATGGTTAGCACACATGATAAAGCCTTATTAAACGAGATGGTATAAGAAAATTGTAATAAAAACTGGAATACATTTCTTGGTTCAGAAATAAATAGTAAAGTTATTACCAGCCTACCTAGGAACAAAAGCTGATTTGTGCATGTCCACTGACCATAGCAGAATAAGAAATTAGCCTCTGAAGACAGAAAAGAACCCTCCTTTTCTTCACATCACGTCAGCACATAAATCCAGCCCACCCCACAAAAAACCACAGCTGCAATTACATGAGGAATTTCTGCATGCTTCCCAGCTGCTCTAAGAAAGAGGAGTGCAGGCACAGTCCCTGGGGAACTTAGCTACCTAAAATCCATGTGCAGACAGCAGTTTTTCAAAGCTTTAATTTGATGCACCTTGTATAGATTTTCATGGAAGCATCAAGAGACGTGCTGTGGACAGACAGGATTGTTGCTTGTCAAATGCTGCATCCCCCTTTCAAGGCTCAGCAGTGGTAGAGATTTTCAGAGACTAAGAGACCCCAACATTTTTTCCTAATTTAAATTTCAACAGTGGATCAACAGTTTTCTATGAGAGGTTCCAGAACTAGTCCACCAAAGTAGTCATCTTTTCATCTTTTAAATTAAATGAACAGGTTAACATTTGGTAAAGTTATAAAAATTGCAACCCACCTAACAAACATGAGGTGTTTGCTAATTTTAATAGGCGGAATTAATATTCACCTATAGAAAAGCTGGGTATCACTTCAGAGTATCTTAACCCTGTACATTAATTCAAACTATTGAAGTTACCTTTGGAACCAACAATTACTCAAAACCAAAGGTTTATGCCTTGAAAGCGTCCCTAGCCAGGTAAATTTCCCCTCATCCAACCCCAAATGATGAGTTAAAACATTATTATATAAAATTATATAGACTCCAAAAGAAGCAGCTATATACATGAGTGTTCATACTATCAACAATTTAATAAGACTTCAAAAATAGCATTTTTCAGCTGTTCAAACATTTATCACAGTTTTTTTTTTTTTCAAATAACAACACATACAAAATTTTAACTGCTGGGAGAGCAACCACTGCTACCTGTTGATCTTTTTAAAAAAACAGTTTGTTTAAGAACTACAGTTTTACCAGAGAAAGCAAAAATAAGTTTTATAACCACACCATTCACAACAGCTGAACTTCAGTCTAATCCTCAGTACTAACCTGAATGCTTGTTATGTCTGTAAGAACTTACCTAGGCTTGCCGTGAGGCATTCCAGATCTGCTAAAAACCCCGGTATTTGCTGAAGCTGATCCTGCAGTTCCACCAGACTGTTCCTTTTCTTCTCCCAATGTGCAGAAAGCATCACAACTTCACTATCGACCAGCTGCAACAAACAGGTCGTTAATTGCGAATTCATGTACCTGAGTATTTTGACTAATTTTTACAATTAATACATTTGGAAGCGTAAGGTCAGCACAGCAACCCCACAGCACTGCCACTTGTGTACTTCTCAAGTAAATACACAACATGATCCAAAAAATCCCCTGTAATATGGAATATTCCTATCAAAATGCATTGAAGAAAAATATGACAAAAAGTTATTTCTCAATATACTAATCAACGCAGGAAGTATTTTATGGATGCTATTGTCTGTAAACAAGATGCACCTGAAATTTTGGCAGCAGTGTTGCACTGGTGCACAATAACAACATTGCACTGCTGCGACTTAGGCATATTTAGATCAATACTTTAATGTGGCCAGTCATACCAATTGCATCTTAACAACAAAACTGAAAACTCTGCACATGCAAAACAGTCTAGAAAATTAAGAAAAAGGAACGATATTTTTTAAAAGTTGCCTTTATAACAGTACTGCTCTTCTGCTCTTGTGATAAACTGCAGTAGTGACAAGTGTTTATGAACACATTTTTGCATTAGTTCAATTATTGTTTCATTCTTCCTAATTTTTATTACATAATACGATAAAGAGAAAAGGATACACTGCTTAAAAGTTTTGCTTATATATGTCAGATTCTATGAAAAACACCAAGATCAAGAGATCTTAGGTAACAAATGTTTCCCTTACATATAATCGAGATGATTCAATTATTGTTTCCCTGCTCTTAATTCCATTACCCATTCTTTCTCTTGCACACAACTACAGCCTGTGGCTGTATTTGCATTCTGAATTCCTCAATTTTTATAGTTTTTATTTGCAGAAACTGAAAAACTCTGAGCAATGGGCAAAGAAGCTCTCAAATTTACAATTCTACTCACTTTAGATAAATTATTTTAAAAGAACAACTTCTATCTTTTGCAAATTTCTCCAGCTACCTATTCCTGCTAAAACAACATCCTGTTTCACCAGACAAGTTTTGAAAACTTATTCCGAAGCCCAGTGAAAAACGGAACACTTCAGAAGACCAAACAGTCTTATTTAAATAAAGGCAGGTCTATTTTTGAGACTGGGATATGGTATTTATATCAGTTAAATAGTAAAGCAAACAAAAAATCCAAAACAAGCCACCATGAGATGGGGACAAACACCACAAACATTTCAGCCCTGAGATAACTGAATGCAGCTGAAATGACAATCATCTAAAAGGACTATTTTGTACATGGAACTGGTAGGTAACATCTACCATTTAACATAGTAAGACTGTACGCTGCAATTAAAGCTTGAAATATTTGCTTTCCTATCTCTATTCAACATTTATAAATATGAAAGTACAAGTAGGAAGAAACAGGACACTGGATAAGTGCACCTTCAGGTCTTCTACAGTACAATCTTCCGTGCTTACACAGTTTTTATTTTCCAATTTTATAAAAAATGTAACAAACAAAACTCCGTAAGTAATACATACACTGGGTTATGCCTAAAGTAAGTATCTGCATTTCACAGAAAATTTCAGTATTTTTCAAGTTTTTTGTTCTCATTTTCCCAAGCAGCCATAATATGTGAGATTAAGGTTATATTAGTTTAATATATATGAAGCCTCTCATTGCTTTCAGAACAACAGTTTTTAAAGCAAACTATAGTGAGTATTATAAAATTGTGATCACATCATTTAAGAGATTGTCTAAAAAAAATCATTATAAGCAGTTAAACATGCCAAATGGGCAAGGAGAACTCCATCTCCAATGCCTGAAGGTTTTCACTAGAATGCAGGGAAAAGCAGGGCCATACCATTAGGCAAGAGAAAGAAGAACATAAGAGACTTTCTTTCTTACCATAAATACACGGGAGTTACTTATCCATTGGAAAAATACACAGAGAAGTCTCCTAAGTAAACAGGAGTGCCAGGAAGGATGCACCCAGCCAAAGTGAAGGTTTCAGCCAGCACAGAGAATTCCACAGCTCAGTCCTGCTCTGCATCGTGACCACCCAGCTTACACTGTCTGCCCCCTAAACACGTGTGGCAGGACATGCCTACCCCCTCCCTCTGCCACATGTTAAGCAGCGTGTATGCAAGAGATAACATGGATGGGTCACAGCTGGGCTGTGAAGTATCTCTGGCGCCGAAGGGCTCAAGCCCCAGCTAAGAATCAACATCTTAGTCTAAGATGCAAATGTGGAGAGATGAAAGAGATATTCTTGACCGAAAGACACGGTTTTTAGGTCTATAAAAGCCCACATAACTTGCACAGGGGCAAACATCTCTTACACGCTCCTTTGGGAACGTATGAGGGATGTCTCCCTGGAGACTGCGCACCTCCAGGTCACTTCCCTGGGATTGAGCGAGAGGACTTCCATGCACACCCCTTCATGACCGGTGGTGAGAAACATTGAATCCTAAGTTGTACTATTTCTAAGATAGCTATAATTTTAATGGTGCCTTTAATTCCGCGTGTACTTAATTCCGCGTGCACTTAACTCCGCGTGTACTTACTAATACTCCCTTCTTTTGTTCTATTCCTGTGTAGTATTTGGTTTACTTTAAGTCTTATGTTTGTTTGTTTCCCCGTCTATTAATAAATGATTTATTCTATAATAGACAGAATCAGTCATCATTAAAAGAACATACGAATGAAAGTGGGTTTTGGGGTGCTGGCCGCCTCAATAAAGTTACTGTCTGCTGCCAGAGGCCTGGGCAGAAGATAGAGTTAATTTAAACCCCCACATCCATTCGTGACAACACGGCTCGAAATGGAAAGTCTGGTGCTGAGTAATGCATCGGTAACACTTACTAGAAGCTTCCTTTCCTTTCATTCCACAAATAAACCACACCACTTGTCACTTTGCTCCCAGGGCAGGAATAGTGCACGAAATTAGGAGAAAGCACAAACACTTCTCAAATCTTTTCAGCTGAGCAATCCAATCTTGCTGTCTCTTGTGCACTAGGAGTGAGCAGTGAACAATGCAAACAAACCACTGATACAAACCACTGAGGTGCCTCAACCCCAAATATGTTCTGTACTTTCCCAGCCACCCACCACTGCTTTTAAAGAGCTACGGCAGAAACACAAAACATCATCTTCGCAACTGTTTACATTGCATTATTTCAGGTTTGCATTACGATGTTGTTTACATTACTGCATTACGATGCTGTTTACATTACTGTGTGAGTGAACGAGGCTGTGTGCGTGCTTACCTAGGGGCCAAGGTTAACCCTATAGGCTGGTACTAAAAATTTTAGTTTAAAACTATTTACACATTTTAAAATATTTCAAGCATGGCATTATTTTTTCTTACCTCTCCAGCTTTTGCACAATCTTTGGCTCCTTTATGAAGGGCAGCCCAAGCATCTTCATATCTGAAGAGAAGATAAATTACTTTTCTTACTGTGCTCTCCTTACCAAGGAAATAATGGATGTCACTGTGCTTATATTTACAGGTACTACCAGAAATTACAGCTTAAAAAGCTGTGTAAATCTTTCCAGTACTTACTGTTCTGCCAAGATAAATATGCAGTGAGAAAAAACGTCTTTTAAAGAAAAAGTGATTCATATTTTTTAACCTGCTAGCTGGCATTAAAAGCTAAATGGATCCAGCAAGACTTATAAAGATAACACACTGCCTTAAACATTACTTGGAATTCAATTTCATTAAGAAAATGAAAAAAAATTAACAAAATTGTAATCATACATCTATCCCTTCCAATTAAAAAAAAATAAGAAGGAAATTATATCAAATATGTCTAAGGTATGAAACCACAGACTGGGGCTCGGTGATGGCCTCCTTCAACCCTCTACATTAGAACATGGACTAAAGTCATCTTTCAAATGTGGCTTTTCCTCCAGAACTTCAGTTTCATTAACATGACAACACATAAGGATTGGGCAAGCTTTAAATACATTTGTCATTTGGTAACCACTCTCACACTACTAACTGCAGAACATCCAAAAACCTATTAGCAACACTTTGATTTTCTTCTCCTCCTCTTAATCTAATACAGGAAGCAGACACTAATAAAGGAAAGGAAGGTCATACCTGCTTAGTAATTCCAGTCCAGCAGAAAACTCTGGCAAACATTGAACAGTTCTGTAAAACAAATTGCAAATATACGAAATTGTTAAGAGTAGAAGGCTGTTATAAAAAAATGTGTGCACACACATCTGCACTTGACAGATATGCTGAGCACACAAATGTTTCTTACTGTTCCTACTTTCACAAACATGTTGCCAATTTTGGTTTAAAATGCATTACACAGTGTATCTTACAAGAATATTCCAAAGCTAGGATTGCTTTTTTCCCTTGTTTTATGATAGCCTACTCTTACCTCTTTTCAACTGTGTCCACTAAAAACAAGTTTTATGAAATAATTTCTACGTAAAGTTAAGAAAGACACAGGACAAAAAACATTTTAACTTAGGGCACAGAAATATCCTGAAAAAAAGACTACTGCACAAGTTCATGTCCCTCAATACAGATATTGCACTTAATATATTCTACACTAAAAATAAGTTCTAAGCTAAAGAACCTTTGCCAGTTTAATGCTCTAATGATCTCCTATTCCATGCATACACTTTCATTAATAACAGCTTGAAATATAAAGACGTCTTATAGTAAGTTATAGAACTTACAATAATGTGGCATTTCAAAGGACGTGAAGATCTTGATGTCATCCAAGATTAGTCTCTTGGAAGATCATCCAAACAGACTGTTTTGCACTATCATCTAAACAATTTGAATGGAAAAAAAACCCAACCCAACTACCATAAATTAAACCTTTTTGTCCTTAAGGCAAGTGACAGAACCAGTAAGGTGGAAAGGGACCTCAGGAAGTTTCTATCGCAATCCCCTCTTAAAATCAGGATCAGCTATGAGATCAAAGCAGCTTCCTCACGAAGCTGTTCTCAGCTTTTCCTGTCTGGTATCTCTTGTTTCAACTTATGCCTATCACCTTTTGCCTTCCCACCACACACCAGTTTCCTCAATAACCACTTCACAGGTAATGACAGGCTGCTGCTAGGTCACCCAGAAGTCACCTGTTCTCCAGGCTGAACAGCTGCCCATCTCAGCCTTCCCTCATACACCGAGCTCCTGCCCCAACCATTTTGGTGGCCCTCCACTAAATTGCTCCAGAATATTAACACCTTTCTCACACTGGGGACCAAACTGGACAGGGTAGTTAGCGGTCTAAAGCATGCTGAATGCAGGGGACAATCACCTTCCTCAATCCCACTGTCTGGGTCTTGTTTGTACAGCCCCATCAGCTCTCGGCCTTCCCTGCTGCAAAGCATGTCCCTGGCTCACATTCAGCCTGCTGTCTGCCAAGAAGCCCAGGGTCTTTTTAGCAAAGCTACTTCCCAGATAATCTGTCAGCCCCAGTCTGCATTGTTGCAGGGAATCCTTTCTTCCCAGGGAAAAACGGAATGTGTACCTCTTGATTTTCATGAGGTACCTCTTGGCATATGGTCCTGTGGGCTTTTATGGATTGAGTATCTTCAATCTATCTTCATTCACTACTGGTCAGTCTCTCTGAACCCTTTCACTAGGCACAAGGCACTGAAGCCACAAAGGCATTAAATAACTCAACAACCTCTACATTTGCTGTAATTCACCCCATTCATCAGCAACCCCATGTTTTCCTTCAGCCTTTTATTACCAATGCAGGGCTAGAAGCTCTTCTTGTCCTTGACATCTCTTTTAAGTGTCAATTCCAGGTGAGCTCTGGCTTTCCTAAGGCTATTCCAACATGCCAAAGAGGTTATGAAGAGTCATCAAGAAGTTACCCCTGACACCCTCCCAGGACACTTCTTGACTGCGTACTGACTGATGTGTTGTCCTTCCAGCAGCTGGAAGCTAAAGGCCCCCATGAGAAGGGGGGTTTAATGATACAGAGGACTCCCCAGGTTGTTTAGAGAAAACATCATTCTCTCCCTGGTCAGGGGGTCAGTGACAAACTCCCATTGCAACACCACCCTTACTGTCCTCTCCTTGGCTCCCATCCATACAGCCTCAGCCACCCTTACAATCAAGCCAAGATGTGTTTGTTCCTGAACTTTTTCAGCAAAGCAGAAGCCATCCCAGCATTCCCCTGGTTTTGATGATTCAATTTGTTCACCCAGTGCTTTTCTCAAAAAGTGATGGATATTTATTAAGGTACTCCAGAAGAATCAAAATATTATGGACTGGAAAAACACAGGGAAGGCAATTGCCTAAAATAGTTTTATTCAAACTTTCACCCATTCTTAGTTTAGTCTCCATGCTTTGTCAGTAAAACTGGTCTTGTTAAAAAAAATTTTTCATCCAGAACATCGGGATTCAGAACTTAAGACAGTTTATTTCAGATGCTTTATTTTTAGCACTGGGCTTGTTTTCAAACTAATTTGTGTCTATGTAGTGTGTTTTAGCAAGAACATGCTTTACACTAAAGTATATCTGAGCTGATTTGAAGAAGTAACTCTCACAGATGTCATTTACAGACATCAAGTATTCTTTCCCTGTAGCTTACAGAGCTTGAAAGAAAGAGCAGAGAACTAAAATGCAGAGGACTAAAAAAAAAACCCCCAAAACGATGAAAGAAAAATACCCAAACCAGCACAAATCTCAGAACTTCTTAACAAAGATAATTGAAGTATTTCATTACATATATATTTTCCACAATAAAAAGGCTCCTATTTCTGTTTTTACACTATAAAACCCCTGAGTTACAATTTTAGGACATGAGATCCACAGAGACTGTAAACAATTACATTTCAGTGTACTGCAACTTGAATCTTCTATGAGGTACTACAATAACACTGCATATTCATTTCATTTAAATAGTAATTTATAAACCGATTGACAGCCATTAGAAATTATTTAGGCCTATCAATGAGGGCTCTATTAAGCAAAGCATTTGCTTTGGTTATGCTTTTCTGTTGTCAAAATAGTAAAGTTATATGCAAATGTTCTTGTAATTGGCTCATCTATATGAGCCTCTTCAAATTTTTCCTTAACAAGAGCATCCTATATTAATGCTATATATTTAGACATCCAGAAGTACCTCTGCCTGCTTTTCTTTGCATCTCTTGATTTGTCGCCCAAAGTCTTCAACCTGCAAATCAAAACACAAATCCATCAGACATTTACAACACCAAAAACAGACAACAACTTGTTTGAACACATAACGTGTGAATTCCAGCCTATTACAGTTAATTTTGTTTCAGCTTGTTTCACAAATAAATCAAATTTCACTTAGTTTTGCAGAGACCCTCATACGAATTTATTTCCACTGACACTGCTGCTAAATCTTGAGATTTTTTGTAGAAGTGCATCAGGCATTTCAGTACGAAAAGTTAAATGGGAGTTGTGTATACAAGTCATCCATCTCTTGATACAGTTTCCTCAGCAGACAGGAATTAAAGACCTGCATAGATATAACCAACCCAGCCTGAGGAATACCACTCACAGGAAGGCTCTTGTGGCAAGGAAAAGCATGACAGTCACACATACACATGTATCCACTTGCTACAAGTCTGCTAACACAAAACTAGCACAAGCACAACTTTTCTTCTGCCAGCTTTCAGAATCTCCAGCAGCATCACCAACAGCGCACTGCTACTGAGCATATTTGAGGCTTGTTTCACATGTCGTCCATTTCACACTGACTGGTATCTTCCTCCTCAAAAGCAAAAAAACCACTCCAAACCAACCAAACAACCCTCCCCCCCAACTCTTTCCACTCTTTTGGACAACCTGTATATGCTAGTCAAGTTGGCACAGTACAGTGAGAACCAAAACCTCTGGCGACCACGAAGGCAATGGCTGTCCTTGATCTCTTGGCCCTTTGGAGCCACAGCTGTCCAGGACAGTAAGAATTAGGAAGAAATAAAACGACACAGACACAAGCAAGATGGAAATGAGCTATGAGAGCCAAAGACACCCTCCAGAGAGATCTGTAACCCTGAGCGACCCAGGGACTGAGAAACAACCTAATATACAGATATTCAGGCTGCTTCAAGGGGGAGCCAAAGCACTCTCCCAAGACTCAACCATCACGTATTTTCAAGGAACTAAAAGAAACTTCAAAGCTCTACAGCAAAACAGGTAGCTGAGAATTTGAGAAAAGACATGCTAAGGCAGGTCTCCACACCCTCTCAGAGAGCTGTTTATAACAGCCAAGCCAAGTAGCGACAACCACAGCACACGGAGGAAGAACCCCACTGCTGAAGGAAGCTGTGCAACTTGCCCTTCTCCGCTGCCATGTTTCCCAGTGTGCAGCCCAGCCTGAAACAGCAGCAGCACTCCTCTGCAACCATTCTGGTTGTTTTTCCTCCTCCTGCAAAAGCTCGCTAACAGATAAATGGGTCAAAATTTAGATACGTTGCTCACAGGACACACAGAAACAGACAGCAGACACAACTGAGCAAGGAAGGAGGCCACAGAAATGGCTAATAACTCTTCAAAGCACACAACCCAGATTGACTCTTTCAGCCATACATACATGTTCCCTTATCCCTTGGGAGGTGATACTATTTTCTTAGAAGCTCGGGAAAACCTTCCCCCTCACAATTTCAAGAAATTCAACTTGTTCTACTTTGCAAGCATTTATGTGTAGTTAACAACTTGGCCACAACTTGACACCAAAAATACTTTCTTTGGGTTTTGAGAATTTAACAATTTTAAGCTAAAGTCTCAACATCACAAAATGACTTCTATTACTACTTCGGTGGGGTGCAGAACAGAGTAATCCAGAACACCAAGAAATGAGGTTGCATGGCCTAGGAAGGAAGAGAGGGCAAAGCAGGTCAACTTGTGTTCTGGCTACATGCAGACACTAAATAGAAAAAAAAATAAGATGCCTTCCACAGCCTCTGCCACTGTGGTTCTGAGATACAGGTTCCCAATGGCAAAAAAAAGATTACACCACAGATGAAAATACCACTTAAAGACGGGACACTGGAACAAGGGTACATTAATGGAGCTGCCTAAACACAAAGATGGACATTATGAGATCAGGGACTGTTCTCAGAAAAAAACACTGCAACACCAGGAAGAAAGCAAAACAGAGACTACATGGAAACATACTAACTCCACTGCAGCAATATATGGAAACACAGAGTTAAATGACCACCACATCCGGCATGTTATGACCTTTCTGTTGTCCTCTTTCACCATGTGAAAAACACCCTTTTCAAAAGAGCCCTAGACTGTACTGAGATATCAGCTCCTCTGAGAAGCAAGAAAGAAACACAGACAGAAATAAAGCAATGCTTTTTTCTGTATTTTTAAGACAGTTTAATATTCAGTTGATGTTTGGTAAGATGAGACAGATAACATGTAAGCAATCCATCTGTTTGACTGGCAGCCTCTTCTATCAATTTCTCTTGACCATCATACACTGGTACAAGTAAGTCATGATGAACTATTTAAGTTTTTGGGGTACACAGACATTCCTCACTATATATAAATATTTACCATAGGAGTATTATAAGGCAGCCTTAATATTGCCAAAGACCACACAGTTTTTAAAGGTAGTTGATTACAACACGATACTCCCCTGTGGCTCATCATGAGCCAACAGCTCTGCAGCACAGGCATGACCTTGTCCTCCGGCCACTCGCTGGCTTCCAGTGACACTCGCTTGGGCCACCTGCTTGTACTAAAAACAGCATCGACACGGGGCCTATCCAAATAAACCTCGTGCGGCAACGTAGGAAGAATATCTTTCTACTTTTTTAGTGCAAGCGAGGGGCTGTTCCATCCGCTTATCCTGCGCTTCTTTTCCCCAAGAGGCAGTAACTCATCTTCCAAGGAAAAGCAAGTTTCTCCATACACCAAGCGGAGCCCAGCAGCGCTCTTTAAGGGATTACGCTGATCCATAAAACCCTGAAGGTCGGTTACTTCATAAAAAATTCAAGCGCGTTAATTGACCCCATTCGCATCTTCTCTCACAACAGCGGTCTGTCCGTCCCTCTCTCCCTCCTTCCCCTGACCGCAGCTGCTTCCCGGGCACTGCAGCTCCTCCTCCTTCCCTGAGCCGCCCGCGGCACCGCAGGGCTCGCCAGCCCGCCATCAGCCACCCAGCCCAGCCGGGAACACGGGGGCTACAGGACCCTGGAGCCGCGTTTCCAGCCTGTCCCCGCAACCAGGAGGGCACCTCGGGTGACAGACCAGCCCTGGCAGTGGGTCCCGTCTGCGCATTCTCCTCCTCTTCCTCCCTCCCTGTGCCAGTCCACGCCTCCCCC
>VWZT01008426.1:9409-40826 GCA_013397055.1 Pachycephala philippinensis
CGCGGCGGCTGCGCCGCATCGGCGCTTCGAGTACAAGTACAGCTTCAAGGGACCACACCTGGTGCAGGCCGATGGCACGGTGCCTTTCTGGGTGCACACGGGCAGTAAGTGCCGGACGGGGATGGCGGGGTCGGGCCAGTGGCGTTCCTGAGGCGGAGGCAGCAGTGTCCGGTTGGGGGACGCGGGGTCTCGGGGAGAAGCCGCGGGCGAAGCTGGCCGTGGATGCCGGCCGTGCCCTCGGGCTCCACGTGGCATTAGAGGCGCAGAGGAGATGCTGGGGTGGCGGGGAAGTGCCCGGGCCCACCCGGGCTCCCGCCCGCGGTGCGAAGGTACCTATGGCTTCCTGGTGTGGCGACTGCGGGCCCTGGGGAGGGGACTCGTGGCGCTGCCGGGAAGTGCTGATGTGTCACTGCTGCCGCGCTTGAGGTCGGCTCCGGCCGTGCTGCCAGAAAAACTCTTGGGTTTCATCGTCTCAAAGCTCGAAATGCGAAGTGTGCCTTGGCAAATAGGACTTGGTTGAACAACGTTTGTACGGTTTCTGTGCCCTTTGGGTTAAGGGTTCCGTTGTGCTCGGAAAGGCTTGTCGTCCTTCCCGAATGTCCCCCCTTACGAAAGGTGTTGACATTTACAGTTCCACCTTCGCATAGTTTCTCTGCAGTAACTTCTGCTGTGGTTTTGGGTTTTTTCACACTTTAATTTAGTTGCTGCTGCTTTATTCATAAACGTAACCTTTTTACTTGACATTATGCTACAAGTGACATTGAGCAAACTGTCCATAGATGAGGTTTTTTGCTTCTGCTTTTTCAAGAAAATGATCCCAAAAAGAAATGTTATTTAATGTAAGCAAGTGAATCTCTCTCTGAATGTATTCCTATTGTTCTTTCACACTGCTAAACAGAAAGTTAGAACATCTTATTTCCTTTCTAGATGCCATCCCAAGCGCAGATCAGATCCGTATAACAACCTCCTTGAAAAGCCAGAAAGGCTCAGTGTGGACAAAAAACAAATCGATATTTGAATATTGGGAAGTGGAAGTGACCTTTCGAGTTACAGGAAGAGGCCGCATTGGAGCTGATGGATTGGTAGGAGCAGTTTGACCTAACTGAGAAAAATAAATGTACTTTAAAAGTGAATCTTGACCTATGACATTTTGCTTTTTTCATAGGCAATCTGGTTTACAGAAGAGCAAGGCTTGGAAGGTCCTGTTTTTGGGGCAGCTGATAAATGGAACGGTGTTGGAATTTTCTTTGATTCCTTTGACAACGATGGAAAGGTTTGCTGGAAGGAAACTCCTCTAACAAAGATGATAAATTAATTTCCTGCCTGTTGAGGAAAAAACTAGGATGTTGTTTTCCTACTCTTCCCCTCTTTCACTTCAAAGAGATAAAATAAAGTAGTCGAGTTTCCCTTCTAGTGGAAACACCAATTTCTATGTGTGTCTTCAGAGATGCTCTTTTTCTTGGAAAAAATCTGCCTTGAGTAGCTCAGCAGCAGAAATTTTGTAGCAGATGAGGATGACAATTGCTGTGTTCTGTTCTCAGTTTTCCAGTCCAGAATGATCCTAAAACTTAAACAATACATAATAGGTCTGCTTTGCTGCTTTTGCTTTCCCTGCACAACTTTGGCTTGTTTTTAGACATTTTAGATAGATTTTAGTAGAAGGCTGTCAGGGATGTTGCTGATATTTTCCTTCAAATTAAACTAATCCCTCTGTGTGCCCTTCCTTTCCCTAGAAAAACAATCCTGGAGTGATTGTTGTAGGCAACAATGGGAAGCTCCTGTATGACCATCAGAAGTAAGTTTATTTTCAGTGTTATTGCTGAATGCTTGCTTTTGAATGATGAAATGTTCCATGAAACCCTTTGAGAAGCATTATAAAGACTTCTTTCATATGAAACATTGTTGTTTCCTTTACATTTGAGGGTTTCTATTTGTTAAAACACTGCATTGGCAGTAACAGCAGAGAAATTGGCAACTGATGGATATTTAAGTGGCGTATGCCCTTTGGGATGGATGAACTCAGATAAATAGAGGTACAGTACAGACTTTATTGCTTGTGGGGATCCTCCACACACAGCTAATAACTGGCAGAAGTGACTAACTGAAAGCTAATTGCTGTTACTAAAATTAGTTGGATTCATTTTGATTTCTGATTGTTTATCAACAGCACGATGAACACCTTTTTGGATTTCGAAGAGGAGAGGTGTCTAGAGGAGCTCAGTTGGTGCAGTCACTACATCTTATTTCTGCCTAGGTTCCCAGGTGCAGGAATATGTCTGAGAATTATATCTTAGAATATATCTTAAAAAACAGATTTCCCCTTTCCTGCATTCCCTCTGCATTGTGTCCTGTGTACAGCATGCAGTACTGGAGATCCCAGGCTTGAGAAAACTCAATGCAATTACAGAACTGCCTTGGAAAAGCTTGCAGATTGGAAAACTGGGATGAGGTTGCTTAGTGAGAGTCAGACACCTTTTTGGCCCAGCTGATAAATCATAACACAGAGTTTTATTGATGTTCTCTTTTTGCACAGTGATGGATCCACACAAGCACTGGCATCCTGTCAGAGGGACTTTCGGAACAAGCCCTATCCTGTGCGAGTCAAGATCACATACTACCAAAAAACACTGACTGTAAGTCTGAAATAACAGAATTACTTGTATTTCTCAGCTTCTTAAATGTGAGATTGGGTTTTCACAGAGTTGCAACAAATATGTCAGTTCCAATGTTGGAAATGTGGAGCTCGGCAGCAGAGGTTGGAAGGAGGTGCTGTGTTTAAATTCTACACAGGTTCTTTTGGCTGCATTAGAATGCAGGTATTGCTGATTTTTCTAAATTGACTTAGGAGGCAGTCGTGCAAACACACTCATAATGTGCTCAAACCCTTCTGTTGCTCTTGACTTGCCTGGAGAGGTGTCCCAAAGTCAGGATTTGTTTAAGCTTCAAGTGATTGAGCAGCTCCTGAGCTTGGTATTTCTTAAGCTGATCTAAGAGTTGCGGGGGGTTTTGTAGCTGATTTTTGAACCAGAGGTTCTTAAAACATGGCTAAAAAAATGAAACTATTTAACAGTAGGTTTAAATTTGCTACTTGAGGCATCTCACCTCCCAAAAATAGTAGGGCTTTAAAGACTAAAGATTAAAAACCACTGGTATAAGGGAGTCTTTAAGACTTCTTAAATACTATTCAGCTGATTGTGAATTCCTTCTAGGTAAGGAGAGAAAAATACTAATGCAGTGCTGGGTTGTGACAGCTACAAAGTGTATGTTTGTTGGCTTCTGATTCCTTCTGGAAAGGTGCTGTTCGTATATTCACAGGTAGCAGCCAGAAAGTGCAGAGCTGTCATTTTGTAGTAGAAGTTTCTCTGAAAGTAAACATGACTTCACCTAAAAGAGGGCAGACCTTGTACTGTGTTGTAATGGGAAAAGCTGCCTGTCATTCTTGAATGAAAGTTAAATTTCAGCCTCCAAGGCTGCTCTGTTTTCACCTGGGCCCTGATGCCTCCTCTAAGAACTCCTCTGTCCCAGATGTTGCTGTTAACCTTAGCAGTTCTCTCTTTCTCCGGGGATGCGTTTGCAGAATCTCCCTAAGCTTTGAATCAGAACTGCAAGGGATGACTGGTGTAGATCAGGTCTGTGTTGCCCAGAACCTTTTTAGGATGTGGACTTTTGCAAATAGAATGCTTATGTAAAATGTCGGTAAAATGTCTCTTTCAGAAAAGAAATAATTTTTGGTTTCCGGTATGAGCTGCTGAGTTACCCAATAAGTTGTATTTTGTGAGCATTACTGCAAACTGACAAAACAATTAACACAAATGTGGTGAAAATCCTAAGTGTTTGTCCTTTTAGGTATTAATTAATAATGGCTTTACTCCGGATAAAGAGGACTATGAATTTTGTGCCAAAGTGGATGATATGGTGTTGCCATCACAAGGGTACTTTGGAATATCTGCAGCCACGGGGGGACTTGCAGGTAGGAAATGTTAAAAATTATGGCACATGCTGTGGGAACTTGCAAGGCTTGCAAGAGAGGTTGGTTGGGTGGTTGGGTTTTTACTACTGGTGTTGATCCATTACACCAATTTTTGACCATAATGATGTAATTAACCCTCTTGCAGTCCCAAACTACTGACACACTTAGGCCTTTTCCTGACTCCAGCTAAAGAATTTTTGGTTTTTCCTGACAAAGCCCCTGTATAGTTTCATTCCCCATTGCACAAACTCTTGGGAGGATGTTGTTTTTTGAAGATCCTTTGCAAGTGGAAGGTTGGCTTGAGAATTACAGGCATTTGTAAGGTGGTTTTGTTTTGTTTGTTGATTACAGATGACCATGACGTGCTGTCATTTCTGACCTTCCAGCTGACTGAGCCTGGGAAGGAAGCAGTAAGCATTTTTATGCATGATTAGTAAAATATTTTATTGTGCATGTTATTTATGTGTTATTTATGTGCAGCAGATTATGGGATTTCCTCTTAAGTCACATGTGACATTCCTGTTTCACAATTTTGGCATGTAGCTGTGCTGTCATCTGGTTTAGAAAAATTAAACTGGTATTGTAATGTTTCAGTAATATTGTCGTTAATATTCTCAAGACCAGAATTCTGGATGCACCACTGAAGCAACAAAACTCGTGATGTTAAATCAAACAATGCAGTACTACAAAGTACATTTTCTTTGGAAAGTGGGAAAATATCTGTTCTCCCTTTCAACTTTCCCTACTTCTAGAATGATTCTGTACTGCTAAACAGCTTTTATCCATGCAAAACTTGTTTTAATTTTCTCTTGGGAAGATTTTCTATTTGATCTCCATGGGAATGTGTGGTTTCTCACTTCAGCTAAATGTATGAATGTGCTGCAGTAATTTCATTATGTGTTCACATCTGAAATCTGAACAGCCTTGCTGTAGAGTCAGTTGTGTTAAGCACGGGGAAGAACATGAGAAAAATCTCACAGATGCCCTTCCCTCCCAATAACGTTTTAAAGCCAACACCAGATGCAGAAATCCCTCAGAAAGATAAAGAGAAGTATCAAGAAGAGTTTGAACACTTTCAGCAAGAATTGGATAAGAAGAAGGAAGAATTTCAAAGGGAACATCCTGATGTGCAAGGACAGCCAGGCAAGTTATTTGAGCAATTTTTCAGTTGTCCAGGGAAATGTTTGTTTTCCAGGATGTTCAGAACTAGGGATACTCTGGCTGATCTTGCTAAGCTCCCACTGATGTTACTTGCATTATTTAAAAATCTTTACTGTAAAGTGTTTCCTGTTTCTAACATTATTTTAGTGGTGCCTGGATTGAGAACAGAATGAATGACTGGGAACAGGATGGAAATTAAGAACAACAGAAGGAGGAGAAGGTCATGCATCCCTCTGTAAAGTGGTGATTAAGAAAGCATGGCCTTTTTTCATTATTTAAAGGACTTTTTTTTGGTCTATTTCTCCACATTCATAGAAAACTTTTTTAGAGTTGGGCTAGTGCATATCTTGGAACATGTGCTTACATGGAAAAGCTTTCTAATGCTTGCCTAATGCTGGGCAAACAAGAACCTGATTATTTGAAAATATCATGGAAGCCGTTTGTTACTTCCGTGGATTTTAATAGCTGTATATGACTGCAAATACACTGGGAATGTACTTTAGGCATCTAGATGTGAAATTTCAGGTTGTCATCTTTTATTGTACAGTGATAAGTTGTGACTGTTCTAAAGGTCCTATATGTTATTTTGATCTGCGTCTTTGAGATGCAGTTCAGCCTTTCATTGATAAGAAATAATCTCTTTGCCACAGAGGCTTTTGGACTTCGGGATGGTAAAGTTGTAGGAAAAGGTAGATGGATGTGGGTATGTTAAGGGAGCAAGAAAAATGATCCAATGCAACTTGTGAGGAATGTGCATATATGTAAGAACCCCCTATGCTTTTTTCTTAGCAGCAGATGATGTTTTTGAAACTGTGAGTGATCGTGAACTGAGGCAAATTTTTGAGGGGCAGAATCGAATTCATCTGGAAATCAAACAGCTTAACAGGCAACTGGACATGATTCTGGATGAGCAGAGGAGATACGTCTCTGCAGTCACAGAGGAGATTGCCAAAAGAGGAGCTGGGTTTCCAGGTCAGCAGGGACAGGTAAATAAAACCCATGGTGATTCAGAGCCCAGCCTGATTTCAGCAGTGGGATCCATTTGCTTTTTCCAAGATATGTTGACCTTTTTCCTCCCCCTGCCCTTACCAGGTTTCCCAGCAAGAGATAGAGACAGTTGTGAAAACTCAAGAAGAGGTCATTAGACAAGTAAAGGAAATAAGGTAAACACCTTCCAAATATTAAGGCTGTGTTTTTAATTTTATGATTTTCCTTTTAAATCCTGTGTATTATTTCAGTGAGGCAATATTGACAAACTTGATGTTTGTGTCAGTTCCGTAGTGAAGACTCTCTGCATATATTTAATTTCTGTAATAAAGTCAGTTCATGCCCCAAGAACTGCTAAGCACCCTAATTTGTCTCTTTTTTTAATCATGAAATTTCACTTCAACAGGTAAATTCAGCCACTTTAAAAACAATGAAGTAAAACCCTCTTGAAGGTGCTATACTGCTAAAATAGATTTGTGAAGATGCTTGTGGCTGATGGGGATGTCTCAATACTTCTTTTAAGATGTTTTACTGTTGCTGTCTTAATCAGGAATGCCTTTAAGCTGGTTTAGCCCTTAATTTGTAGCAGCTAAAACATTCCTTACCTTGTATTAAAAAAAAAAGGAGAAAAACAGTTCCTTCAGTTGTGCTTTTTTCCCCCCCTGTATTAGTTCAAGGGCAGCTCTTGTGATTTATCTAAGTAGGTCAGTTTTTTGTAGAATGAAGATTAGAGTGCTTCCATTTTTGCACTTGTTCTTCCATGGAAGCTTTTCTGTTAATATTCTTGACAAATCTTTATACCTTACAAGCAAATTAGATTTTCTTGTTAACATTGGCAGTCTGCCCTTTTAGCGACTACTTACCAGCTTGGAGTTTGCGTAACATCATCTTAATATTTTTCTTAGATTAAAGAAATGCTTTATTTAGAGAGAGAAATAAACAGCCCCTTGGTGCATCGCTTGTCATCCCTCAGGAAAAGGACTTAGGGGCCAAGTAATTTTCTTGGCAAGATTGTGGATTTCTTAATCACCTGATTACAGAGGAATCTTGAATGTTCCTACAATAGAAACTATCAGCAGGGTATTATTAATGCAAAAGTCAATATAAATTCAATTTGATACAGCCTGTGTCTATTAAGGGAAGTTATTTTGCTTTAAACAAAGACTGGATCAGTCTGGGGGAAGGTGGGTGGGCAGATTTCTATTCATTATGTAGAGATGGTTCTGTTAGGAGGGAGAAGAACTAAGGGAGTGTCCCACTTGAGTTGTAACACTGTGAGGCATGTGGAAAGACAGAATTACTGTCCGTGGTTATTAGGCATTGGGCATGATGGGTTATTTAAGATAAAACCTTCCAGTGAGAAATTTACTTTTAAAATATATTACTATAACACTAATTGCAAGTCCAGGTAAATGAAAAATTGCTGACCACTCTACAAAGAGTTAGGAGTGCTCCATGAAAGCATTGAAGTAAGCTCCCATCTGAACCAAATGGAAAGTTTTAAGTAAATTTAAAAGAAATCCAAAGGCATACATTTTGATTGTCTATTCTGTTAATAATGAAGAGATTATCATTCACATGATAAATATTTTAGCTGTAGAATAATCCTCTTTGCAAGTCAAAGAAACAGCACAGTAGGGAAAAATTATATAAACATATTGATTAGAGATTAAGGTTTTTTTCTCTCATTGACTAGTTTACTTCAAACCAAATTAGTTATGAAACCTCAACTTTTTCTGGATTTAATTTTGTTTGTTGTAGAAGCAAAATGAATTCACTATAAGACAATATTAAGTATTATGACAATGCATATGGGAAATGAGTTCCTCGTATAAATGGTAATCATGAAACAAGGATGTATCTAAATCTTTTCTTATCCCTAAAGCCTCTTCTTTGTTTTTATTTCTTACATGAATGCTTTTATTTATTTATTTATTTACTTACTTACTTATTTTTCAAATGGCTTTTGGGTTTCTTCAAAGATTGCATTAAATTCTGCTGATCCTAAAGTCTTGGCATGAGCCTCAGACGGATCTCTTGTTCTATAGCTCTCATCAGTCAGGCAGGCAAAGTAGATGTCTGGCAACAGAATATTTTCTAGTTCTTACTCTCAGTGTGACTGAGAGATGGGGCACTCTACAAATAGCAACTTTCTGAACAATTAACTATTTTTAAGAATCATAGTTTGACTAAAGGATTATTTCTTGAGAGGTATTCTTGAAAGCTAGAAAAAATTTGCTGCCTTTTGGGGCAACTATATATTTCAGCCTAATTCTAATGAACTAAAAAGTGTCCAGACTAACTGCTGTTTGTAGAAAAGCTGGTGTGTGTTGAAAGCTGGTTTGTTGTTTGTCTTGTTTCAGAAGTTCTGTGACTGATGCTCTGAGATCCATCAGTGGAGCTCAACACCCTGGCTCTGCAGGAGTCTATGAAACTGCTCAGCACTTCAATGACATCAAAGAACACCTTCATGTAGTAAAGAGGGACATAGAGCATTTAGCACAACGAAGCACGGTAATTTATGTGCTGGGAGTGTAAAGCATGAGTGTAACATGGCTTTCTTTGGCTGTTAGTGAAAAGCTAGGATGAGCCAGCATGCAATTTAGGGAGCAATTAATCCTTCATTAAGCTGCTTCGCTAAAACTGTTGCCTTGACCTAACTGCATGATCTGGGTCTTGATGAGAAGTTTTGCACAAAGAGCATGATTTTTAGTCTAATTTCCTGTGGAAACAAGGTCACGCAATTAGGTTTTCTGGGTGCTTTTTTTTTGTGTTTGTCCCCCTACTTAACAGCTCTATACAGAGGAGATTCTGTGATGCTTCTGCACACAAGGGAGAGCTTTAATCAGGGGAAACTCAGGCAGACTCTGCTTAAGGTTTCTAAGTGCAAAAAATGGCTGTGTTCATATTCAGGAGTACCTTAGTCTAGCCTAGGTAGCCATTAAGCTGAATTAGCTTATGATCCATAGAAGGTCCTTGATTAATTTACTGTATTTATGTATTCTTTCACATATAACCCTCAATTTACCATCAGGCAATTTATCTGAGAAACGTCAAGGTGGAAGGGGAGAGTGAGATGAGGAGTAAGATTATTTTTCAGAGTACTGTAATTTCTCTCCATTTTCTGCTTGTGCTCCGATTTTTACATCACATTGCAAAGCCCTTGTCTTTTGATGGGATGTCTTGTTTGCTCTTTTCTTGGTTTTTAGCCATCCAGTGAGAAACCAAAGTGTCCAGAGTTGCCACCGTTTCCATCCTGCTTATCTACAATGCATTTCTTCATATTTGTGGCGGTGCAAACTGTGGTATTCGTTGGTTATGTCATGTATAGGTAAGTCTTGTGTGGCTTAAAGACAGCATGGCAAATAGTTTTAGAACTGCTGACTGATAATGCCAGTGGAATGGTATCATTGTGTTAATCTTGTTAAAACAAGCAATCATTCAGATTGGAGGTGACCTTGGGAGGTCTCCAGTTCAATCTTCTGCTTCAAACGGGGTCCACACTGAATTCAGACAAGGTCACTTGGGGTTTAAACTGGTCAGGTCTTCAAAACCTCTAAGAATGCAAAATTTACCACTGTCCCAGAACCCACTGGAAATGTTGAATTATCATAATGAAGTTTGGTTTATTCTACCCCCACTCACTCACTGGGTATCAAGTGGGAACCTGACCTGTTTCAACCTGACTGTTGTGTCTTTTATTTTCTTTTGTGTTTTTTTTTTTTTTATCTAAGCTAAGTGGGATGGTTTTTCTGTTCTCTTCCTCCTCCTTGTGATGTCATAATGTTGAAAGTCTATTTGCATTGATGGAAAGGACAGCCTCCATGCTTAACAGTCTTTCTGCCATCGGCTGGAACGATGATTCCCAAGACAAACAAGGAGCTGGTCCCCTCCAGTTCTTTGTGGTGCCTTTGTAATTCCAGCACCTGGATGTGGTTGATCCATAGTGTCTGTATCCACTAAGAAAATTGATGACCTGTGCCAGAGGGAAAAGGAAATCCCATTTAAAGTCAATTCTTTCCCTGCTTAGTTGCATGGGTTTCCTTTTTTAAGGTGAACTTTAGGCCAATCAGATACTGAGAAGCTTCAGAAAAGGTTAAGAGTATTTTAAAAGTCGGTTTGTTCTTTCATTGTTTCTGGCTTCTGTCCAGAATGTGGGGTTGTTTGTTTTTTTCCTTTTGTGTCTGATGCAAAATTGGAACTACAGTGATGCTACACGTGTCTTTGTGAATAGAAAAAATTATATCCTGATTTTGTGATATGACTTATATTTTCTCTGAGTCTCAGTTGATAAGGAATGGAATCTTCTAATCCTCCAAAAAATGAAAATTGAAAGCAGTTAGCTAGTTTTAAGTTTAAAAGACTTGAAGAATTCTTTTCTGCCTTTTCTTTCAGGAGCCAACAAGAAGCAGCAGCCAAAAAGTTCTTTTGATGACCTGTTCCTTTTGTGCGTGCATAACAGCAGTCTGTATGCACAGAAAATTCTACACTTCTGTAAATGAGGGAAATTTTAGTGTTGGATATACTTCAATATTATAAATTATTGAATTTTGTTAAATAAAATGAGTTCTCATTTAAAGTGTTTATGCTAAAACCAGGGAGCAAGTGCTGGATGGGGGAAGACTGTGCACCCTATCTAGGTCTGTGTTTTCAGCTGACTTTTTCATAAATACCGAAAGGCAAATTCCTGATTCTGCTTTTGTCAAGATTCCAGAGGAGGAGTTGAAACACCCAGGCTTGATGTTTGTTCAGAGTGTGAATTGCAGATGGATGATTTGTGCAGAAAACTTGCTACTAAGTGTCCTGACATAGCAGTTAAAAAAAAAGGAAAAGAAAAAGAAGGTAAAAAAATCCCAAACCTCAAAGAACCGTTCTTCTGTGGGGTTTGGTTTCTTTTTTTGGTGGGTAAAAATTTATTATAAACGTTTTATTTGTTTACCACTTGGATTTAACAGTATAAGAATATGTTAGTTAATTCTCATTTAAACACTTTTTAGTATGTGGACACAAAGACAGGCCTTTAAGACCCTGACTGTTGATACCTGATGTAAAAAAACAATTATAGAGAACATGTAAAGAAAGGCTTCTCTCTTTATTTTGCAGTTTGATTTTGGGCAGTGAGAGAAAATGTGATAAAGTAGTTTCTTCAAGTATATTGTGGGGCTGATTTCTTTTTTCATAGTTTCAAGTCTGTCTGTAATTTTTTTGGGAGATTTGTGGAACCTTTCCAGCAAAGATGATTGCTTTATTCATGTTCCAGTCTGATTATATCAAGGATGTGTTTAGTGTGTGAATTTGTCTTTACTTTCCTAAAGCTGTCTTGTGTCTTTCACGTATGGTGAAAGACATGGTGAGTATTGTAAACTGCAGATACTGAGCGTTAACCCCTTTCTTCACAAACTTGCTTCAGACATGTTTGTTAATCTTCAGAACCAGTATTTTGTGTCAATTCGTGCTTGGATATCAAAAGCATAAGACTGAACATGTGATTTTGATACTGCTTATCAAGTGGACATTTGCTTCAGGAAAGAAAGCAAGCAGAGGGCGCAACTTAGGAATGTGAAATTAATTAATTTTGCCTTGTTTACATATCTGTGGTAACTTTGTCCTTGAGTTGTGTGTAGAATTAGAGTAAGTATTTCTGTGGTTTCCTAAATTCTATGTAATACACAAATGCATCAGGATATTTCAGTTAGAACTGTTAATTTGTTTGTCTGAATCTGCAAAAATGATCTGTAATGTGACTACTCCTATTGCATTTCTACAGTCTGCTCCCTTGGAGTGCAACGCGTGCTGCCAAATTCACTGTAATGAAGAACACTTCAGTATTGTGCCTGTCAGTTTGGAGAAATGATAAATCTATGCAATATATTTTGTTACTTCAAATACAGTGTCCAAAAAGTGAATGTTTGTGCTATACCAAGAAAATGACACTGCCTACACACCAATTAACACATCTGCAGTATGGAGGATGCTCTAAGTGGTATAGCTTCATAGATTGATTTCTAAATTTGAGAAGATTTTGCTGTACTAATGAGAGAAACTACTGCCTCAGGCTAATCAATGAATAAACAACTTTTCAGATAAAGCACAATAGCACATTGGAATTTATCTCTTCAGTTCTTTCAACACCAGCAAGTATTTCCAGGTGCCTTGAGTCTAAGCTATTACAACCCTGACTCTTGTAACTAAACTTAATGTATTTTCTTAAGTGGTTCTGAAATTGTATAGTGGTGGTTCCTTTCAGTTGCAGACCTTCTCGCATCAGTGCAACATCCAAACAGAACTCCTTCTCTCACAGCAGGCTTTGCAAAACTCCTTATGCAGAAAGTATTTTGATAAATACCTGGCAGAGTGAGGAGTAGTTCTGATGTGTCAGTTGGAATGAGCCTGAATTTTTGTTACTGTGAATTTACCCACCCATTTCTTTGGTTTAAAGCTGGAGCAGCCCATACTTCTGTTTGTTTGGTTAGAAAGAAGAGCAGGCTGGAGGTGATGTCTAGGGGGAAACTTGAAGCCTACAGTTTTCAGGAGGAGGCTGCTGGATCAGACATGTCTCCCACGTGCAGTGGGAAAACTTCTGTGGTAGGGAACAGAAGGACTAACATGGAACATCAGAAGACTGGTAACTTTGCTTCATGATTCATTTCACAGTAGTGTCACCTTGGAGCTTCCATAACTCACTGGATGAAAAGAAAACTCCCGACTGCCCAGCTCAAATTTCATCCTGTCTGTTCTTGAAGTGATAGCAACAAATTTGGATTTTAAGAATATTTTTAACTCAATGTAGCCTCCTGTTAGGAGGTTTCTTTCAACAGTGACAGTGTGTTTGATTCTTATCCAGTAAGATTTTACAGCTAGGAGGAAAAGATATCTTGGAATGCAGTTGGACAATATTAAAGAGAACAAGTTATATTTGAACTGTGGGTGATAAGTAGCAAATATTTGGCAATGACAAGAGAATGGGATTGTACTGGTGGGGGTTTATTAAACAGATGGTGATCCCTGAATCTTTCAGAAGTCAAATGCACAATACGGTTTGTAAATGACCTGGTTTACGGTTTGTAAATTAACTGCTCTGGTTTGTAATTTCTGTGGGAAGAAAATCCAACCTTTCTCCATGGATCAATTGCTGTAACACCAAAAAATGTCTACTGGGGTTTTTTTTATTTTAAATTCAAACAGCTGACAGTTTCATGTTTGTTTCTGACTGATGTAAATTGATACTTGGAGTTCAGAGATAACCTTATTTGAATAAAGGTGCATATTTTTAGTAAGCCTTTTTCTTTTCATTTGGTACGTGTCCATGAAATCTAAGCAAGTGTATTTGAAGCATTCTTTACCCTGAGTTCCGCGTCTGAACACTTACAGACCTGGGTTCAGTTCTGCCTGACACTGGGGAGTTAATGGCATTCTGAGACTGAATTCCCTCTTTGTCATTTTTCCCCAGCCAGGAGTGAGATTTTAGCAAGTGGAGGAGAGGAATCTTGAATTGAATCTATTCAAGCTGACTAAATCCTAAAATACTTCTTTCTGATGGTCCAGCTGATAGAAAAGGCAACATCCTCTTGGTAGAGGGATAAAGCAGGGGGCAGAGTCCTGGTTCTTCCAAGAACACCTATGTATTTTTGCATTATGTGTCTGTTAGGAACACAGGATCTAGAAAAGATTGGGAGCTTGGATGGCATTTTTGGGCTGGCCTCTCTGTGAGGCTTTTAGCTTTAGCTCTGGAATTTGCCTGTTTCAAGACTGAATTCTCTGCTGGGGTTAGAGATCCATGTATTCCTTGGGTATGGAACACAGGCTTTTTTATATCGCCCACTTCCATCAGATAAAACAGGAACAGAGTCTTTAATTTTGATTTCACTTAAGCTAGATGGAAAAGACAGATTTAAAGCAAAAGAAGTGGCAACATGAGTACTTAATTAGCTGCTGTCTGTTTTCATGAAGCCTGGGATTCCTCTCATCAACAAAAAGTAGTAAGTGTTTGAACTTCAACAGAGCACCTGCCTGAAACATAATTATTCTGGGGGTACTGGCTGTGTTGTGCCTTTTGTCACCAGTCTCTCCTGTGTTTCTCAGCAGTTTCAGTGCCAATAGGCCCAGTAACTTTTAAAGCCCTTTTTGTTATCTTTGACCTCAGAATTAACATCGGAAAGCCTTTTGCTGATTGCAAGGTTGAGGCCTGGAGGGCAAGACCTCTCAGCAGTCCCTCCCCAAGCCAGTTCTTGCCTTTCTCAATCGTGTGAAAGCATCACTTTTAGGCACAAAATGATGTTAGAAACATTTCTAGAGGGATCAAAGCCTACAGCCAAGTTAGGGAAGCTGCTTTTCAGTAAAGACCAACAGCATAACATAAACCTTAAGAGGTACCACTTCCCGTATAGTTGGAGAAGACTCTTGAGCCCTTATACTGGAAAAATCAGCACTCCATATAGTGTGTGCAAAGTTCCAGCTAGGAGAATTTTAAACAAAGATGAAGTAGTTGTTACTTGGAATTCATGATTCTGAGGGATGGTTTCAAAAAGAAAGTTAAAGTTTCTTGTTTAGTCACTAGTAATCCAGGATGTCAGAATGTCCTGGCAGGTTTTTTGGTTTTGTTTTTGGGGTTTTTTGGGGGGGGAGTTTTTTGGGGGGGGGGTTTGTTTTGGTTTGGGTTTTTGTTGGTGTGGGTTTGTTTTTTGTTTTTTGGGTTTTTTTTGTTTGGTTGGGTTTTTTTGGGTGGTTTTTTTTTGTTTGTTTGGGGTTTTTTTTGTTGTTCTGTTGGGGTTTTTTTGGTTTTGGTTTTGGTTTTGGTTTTTTTTGTTGGGTTTTTTTTTAATAGTAATAGGTCTGCTTTAATTAGAAGGCTGTAATATAGATTAAGGCATTAGGCAAACTGGAATCCTCCCATCTCTCAGTTCTCATCAAAATTATGAGAGTGCTGGGAGAACCATTTAGATAATCAAAATTCCAGAATGTTGCATTAAGTCATGTGCAGTCAGTGCAATAGGGTAAATGCTCAAAACCCAAATTCATGAACTTTGGAGACCTAGCAGGTGATTTTCTTTCCTAAAATAGTCTGTGGCCTAGGTAGCAGATCCTGGAAATCTTCACCTGAGTAGACCTGGTGAGCCTAATGATGTGAATAAAAGTCTGAAAGATGAGGGCCTACAGAAACAATCTACACCCAAAAGGTATCCAGACTGTTTTATGGCATACAGATTCAGATTTATTTATACTTTATCAGCAGTTAGAATTACAAACAGCAGGTGTTCTATGCAGCACCAAAGCAGGGGTCTAGGTGGAGACAGCCTGGGGAAGAGCTGACAGAAATCCAAAAGGAAGAACAGCAGGAAGACCTGACTTGCTTTCTTTGGGGTTACTTTCTTGAAATAATGTAATCATAGCAGATTACATTACAATGGTGCCTCATTCATCTGGGAGAAAAACCAACCATATGAAGAAGGGCTGAAGGAAAACCATACAAAATACTTTCTGTCCAGTGGGATAAAATATTAATGGAGAAAAAGAATCAGGGGTTTTGCTTAATGAAGAATTCAAGTTTTCAAATCTCAAATCTGAGAGTTTTCCACTCAATAGCCCGAATTTTGCTATTTTACTATGGCTATTGAGTCAAACAGGTTTTCAGTTCAGATCAAGGGAATGTTGTGATCTCTGTTAAAGTAAGAGAGCTTCAAGACTGAAGATGTCAAAATGCTATCGCACATTATAATTAATTTGTGTGTGTGCGTGTACAATTAGCTTAAAGTATTAATGGAAAAAGTAGGTAGTTGCATCTAATGATTTTTTTGGAGTAATCTGAACCATCTGCCTCTATATATTAAGGAGTTCACTCTTTAATCCAGATTATGGCTGACAAACTGGTTTTGGCATTCACGTTTCACTAGCACTGTGCCCTTGAAGAGCTGATGTGGCTGTAGAAACTCTCTTGCTTACAACTGTTGTGTTTGAAAACATTTTTTGTTCGGCTTTCTTGTAGTTGTTTTCTTATAGCTCCCCCCCTTTTTTTTTTTTTTTTGGAGAAGATGGCCTTTCTAATGAAAAGTATGTTGAGCAACCAGGTAAAGAATTTGGGACTTGGAGGTGGAGGGGAAGAAAGCACAGAAGAAAGCACTCCTTCTGATCCAGCAGCAGCTGCAGGAATGACCAGAGAGGAGTATGAGGAATATCAAAAGCAAATGGTTGAGGAGAAGTGAGTACCTGTTCCCTTATTATGAGTATGGGGCTAATTCTTGGTAACTTTGTGCAGATAAAAATAACCCAAGAAAAAGCCAAGCATGCAGCTCTTCAGTATTTTTTTTTAGAAGCAGATGAATCTTTGCTAAAAAGACTTTCCAAAATAAAAGTTCCCCAGCTGGAAATGATAAAATATTACCTTTCTTCTTCCTGCCCCCCCCTCCCCATCCTGCAACTCTCTCCTATGCTTTCCTGCTATCTCCACAGCTTCATATGCTGGACTCATTCCTAGGTGATGTTACTTTACCTAGAAAAATTTTCCAAGATGTTTGTAGTGCAGGATTTAATTCTCAAATGTATATGATTTGCTCTTCTAGAACTCCATGTGGAGTATTCTTTCAATATGTAATATTTCATTGTCCACATTTATTATGGAAGACCTGAAAAAGTACTGAGTGCTATATTAAATGCTTATTTATCTTGAGCAAAGGTTTAAGATGGTTGGTTTTTTTTCTAAAATCTACTAAATAAAGCAGAACTTTAAAATTAATTAAGTCTCAATTTTGACTGTAATGACAATCTTTATCACTTGCTGTGTTTATGAAAACAAGTAAAATGGAGGACTTGGCGTGTAGGAGTTCAAACCATGCATAATTATAAATAAAACGATTGACTTTTAAATCTCAAATGCATCTGTTCCTCTAATGGTCAATTACATAATGGTTGTGTAAATCCTTCTTGTAAGATGATTATAGGTGCCAGGTTAATGACTGACGGAATTTGAGGTATCCAGGTCTGTATTTAGCATCAGACATTTCTATCAGGAAACACTGAAGAGGTGTCATTTAGTCTGGAAAAAAGCACAGAATGTTTTGCTCTGCCTTTTGTCAAGAGATATTTAAAACAGAAATGACCACCTGCTGGCAGGAAGATGCTTTATGGAGACTGAGAAGCAGCACAGCACTCCTGGGATAGAGAAATGCCTGGGAAAAGCATTACTTCTATACTGTTTTTAAGTGGGGCACGTGTCCTTTCCATGCTGAGCTGTACTGAGGAAGCAGGGCAGGAGTACCCCTATAGGACAGTTAGAAACTCTAAGAAAAAAGATCATCTCAAGAAGAGATGTGGTTCTGTGTTAGAAATCTCTGGTATGGGCAGAGCATGTTCCTGTTTCAGGGCTCCCTGGATTTTGCCCAGTGTTCATCTGTGTGGGAATGGAGACCAGAAAAGTAAATGTGCCTTGCTGAAGTTGTGCTCAGGCAGGTTTGAACCCGTAACCCACCAGGCTTTGGGTTTTTCTCAGATTTTAGGTTTGTTTGTGGGGGTTTTGTTTTTAGAGAGAGAGAAATACAAAAACTCATTTTGGAAACAGAGGAAAAGTAGTATTTCATTTTGCAATTAGCTTTTATGTGCCAAAATACTTATGCTGAACCAAGATCAATTTTGCAATAGAATTTCCATGAAAATGCTACCGAGGAAAAAGGAAATTAAAGGGAGAGGGGGGTGAAAGGTGGATGTTATCAAATGTTACCAAAAATCTCTGAGGAGATACATTTTGCAAATAAATACATATGTAATCTACATTAAAGAAAAAATTGTGCAGACCAATTCTTAAATCTAATGAAAACATTTTATAAAATCACAGATGAAGTCAATGCTTTTCCATACAGGGAAGCTTTAGAATTCATTGCCCTTGTGAAACAACGCATGGACAAAGAAAGACCAGGAAAATTCACAGGTGACAGAAGCACAGGAAGTGTGGCCCCTTGGCATCACTTTATTAGTATTGCTCCTCTTGTGCCTTTGGACAAGTTACTTATCTTGGGGAATAACTCCCATGTGTAGCTTTTTGCAGCCAAGCAACTGGTTCCGTGCAAAAGATTGTATTTATTAGCATCTTCAGGGAACATTTGTTCTGATTTCCAGGATGGAAAGAGATGCAGCATTTGCACAGAAAAAAGCAGAGAGAGCCGTTCTGAGGGTTCACCTGAGAGAAAAGTACAGACTGCCCAAGGTAAGCCTGTAGCTCACAAGCTCATCTAATCCAGGGGCCAAATTTCAACCAATTTTTAACTGCCCATTCATTTTTCTTTAGTGATCCTGGCACTGTCAAATATTCCCAGGAAAACCAAAATATTGAAAGCAAAAGTTTCAAGCAACCGAGAAATCTGGAAGCTTGTTAAAAGCAGGCAGCAGCTGCAATAGCTTTTGGATCATGACAGAAAGCACAGTTAGATTGACAGCTTTTTCCTGACATGAAAACACCTGGATACAAACAAGGATAGCTCTCACTGTATACAAAGTGGTTTCCTGGTTTAGAGGGGAGACTCGCTCCTCTGTTTTCTGATCATCTTGTTTTCAGGGTTTTAATGGCAGAACCCTTGTTTAGCAAAAATTAAGCAAATTACAGGCTTTAGCACTAAACCTACGATAAACATCCACAGATCTCACTTATTTTAAATAATTTTTTAAATTATTGTGTTATTTTGTAAGCTTCTGCCATGGGCAGGAAAGAGGTAATACAGGACAGAATACTTCTCCAGGGGTTAGGATCACACATTTGCTCTGACCTGTCACTAGTGGGAAGATGTTGGCATATTTCATTTATACCCTCGAGGAAATGCGTGGTGGTTCTTAGCAATTTGAGAGTTTATTTGTATTACTCACCTGCCAGCTCTGAGTCATTACCACTCGTTTTCTGATCAGTACTTTCCAGTGCTTTTTGATTAATTAAAATGGAGGAAGGTAAAGAATCCATCTCCCGTAAATTTAACTGCTAAAAAATGTAGTGCTTAATCCAAACACGTCATTTAGGGACTCATAATCAACAGAAAGAGACCAGCACTTGTAGCCACATCTAGCCAAACTTTTAAATGAACATTTAAGGTGGAGTTGGGTCACCTCCCTGTGGCTGTGTCTCTTCCAGAGGGAGGCCAGGTGACAGCTGAAGTCAGGTGAAATGTATTCCAGTCCTAAGAGCCTGGTTCTTCTGGTGCTCTAGCTGGACAACATACCCTGAGCATGAGTTTAATTACAGAAAGACTAATTATGCAAAAAAATTAAGTCCAAGATTTTAAGTGCTTGATTGGATTGGAGGCCTAAGTCTCTAAACACCAGCATTTTAATTAGCAGCTGAGGAGTAAAATATCATTAGGCTTTGCTTTCCTTTTGGAGGCATATGCTGAGACAGCACCTGAGCAGCACTTACCCAGCATCTTGCCAGAGCTTTTAGCTCCAAGAGGGGCTGCTTTGGAAAGCTCCAGGATACTTGAGTGCCCAGGTCTCAACTAAACATCAGTGGAGCTGGGTGTCTCTGTGGTTTTGAAATTCTCCCACTTGTAGTGCTTTTTTCAGCCTGAGATGGTGTCCAGGTCTCCAGTCCCTCTTGGCTGAGCACCTCGTAGACACACAAGCATGCAGTGGTGATCTGACTCATCTCCAGCAGGATCTCAGCTTTGGCATACACTAAGTTCTCTCTGGAGCCAAATTTCAGTAATAACAATAGAAGACTTGTCTCCAAGGTAGGAGAGTAGCTCTAAGCCAGCAAACAATATTGCAGGATATGTTTTTCTGCATTTGTTTCTCCCTATATAACATTTCTTGGTTTTCATCAGCCCTTATGAAAACATGTTATAGCAGAAAGAAAATTAAATTATTACATGCACACTACATGTCCCTGAAAAAAAATTCAATGCTGTAATACAACATGCTGGCAGCAAAATGCTCTCAGACTTGTGATAATGCATTATTTTGCAAATTGAAAGTCATTTCAGGTAGCCTAGTATGGGCTAGAAACACTGAATATTACCAGTATCAATCACGAGCAAGCATTTTAAGTAAAAGCATGAAATTCAGGACTAAGCAGGGCCCCCCTTGCCGTGTAAAATCTAAAGCTCCATGCTATCTGGGCCAGATTTATAAGAGAAAGTAGACCCTTAACGAACCTAATCCTATTAACAGAGTTGTCAGCTTAGGTTTGTCATCAGAAAAATGTTTTTAGCCATGAGACATTTGATCTACGGACAACTTTTTCATCTTTGGAGTATTCAGTCCATCACATTCATACAAAACATTTAAAAATATTATATAAATACAGACATTAATATTTTAATAATAATATTGATTTAAAAAAAAAAAAACTCACTGAACTCTGTTATCCACTTGCTGCCTTTTTCCTGAACTGGGATTCAGTAATCGGTGAATTCCTGCAAGGTCTAAACACAGGGGCATGAGATGATGGTGAGCTGTGGAAAAATGGAGCCCCAATGCAGATGTCAGGAGGGAGCAGTCCCCACTCACCAGGTCTGTGCTCCAGGCTGTGATGTCCGGAATCTCTAAGGGTGTTTCTGGGGAGGAAGGCTGCTGGTTCCAACCTATGGCTCCTCATACCTACTTGTGAGGTACCTGCAGCCCTTCAGTGGCATAAGGATGGCGGGGCTGCTGTGTTGCCAATCAAAAGTCCCACCTGCAGGTCAAGGCAAGGTGAACTCTGATTTTGTATGTTACTGGTGCATTATAGGTGATGAATCACAGGATCAGGTCTGGAGTCAGCTACCTAGGGATCACTGCACATCAGCATAGGTAAATGTTATGAGAGGATAAGTTAGGCATAAGGAAAGCAGTACATCACACAGTGGTGCTGGGAAAGAGATTGGTTCCCCTGTGGATTAG
The DNA here is from genome assembly GCA_013397055.1 of Pachycephala philippinensis. NCBI lineage: Eukaryota > Metazoa > Chordata > Aves > Passeriformes > Pachycephala > Pachycephala philippinensis. Next base: position 30,378 of record VWZT01008426.1, read on the forward strand.
TCTGTGAGCTTTGATCTCTTTTGTTTACAAGCAGACTTCATATAAGCAGTGTTGAACCAGCATTTGGTCTTCTTTGCTCCCTAAGTTGCGCAGAAGACTTCAACATCATTGGTCAGAGAACTGCTCGACAAAACTTTTAGTGGAAGAAGCTGTCTCTCCCTGAGGGAGATGGCTTTTCCCGCCCGGCGGGCACGGACTGCGTCTCTCCCTGAGGGAGATTACTCTTCCCGCCCGGCGGGCACGGACTGCGTCTCTCCCTGAGGGAGATTGCTCTTCCCGCCCGGCGGGCACGGACTGTGGCTCTCCCTGAGGGAGATGGCTTTTCCCGCCCGGCGGGCACGGACTGCGTCTCTCCCTGAGGGAGATTGCTCTTCCCGCCCGGCGGGCATGGGGCTGTCTAATGTTAAACCGTATCCTTTACCTGCGGTAGCTAGGGAGGGAATTTCTCCGGTGATATCAGATGGTGACCATCTCCTGCTAGCACTATCTCAATCCTTCTCCCTCTCTCTCTCTCTCACTCTCCTTTTTTCTCTTTTCTGTACACACTTAATGTTACAAAATTAAGTTGGTATCCTTGAACTGGACCTTTGCACCTTAATTTGGGCAGAGAACTTCAGCATCAAATTTTAACAAAGCAGATATTTAAACAGTTTTCTGCTCATACCTATGTGTGTATCATTGTATATGTAAAGAACTCTATTGCATCTATAGCAAAACAGATCTGGGACTGACTACATCAGATGCATAATCAGGATCAAAAAATATTACCATGCTCTCAGACACTATTGCCTATGCTGTTGAATTGCCAGAATAATGTCTGACCCAGTTTTGGCCTGGGCACCCTCCCAAGCAGTTCCCAGGGCCAGTTTGGGAGTTAGGACAGGCATTCCCAATCGGCAGCTTGATGGGACCACCCTGTTTGGTAGGGCAACAGAGTTCAATAGCATCCCAGTGGGTTTTTCCAGGCCAGCTGGCCTTGGGGCAAGAGACCAGTGCCAGGCATATTTAATTTAGTGGAATAGATGCAGCTTCTGTGTTCACTTTTCCATTTCAAATCAAAGTAAAAAAGAATCAAACTGCCATTTTAGGAGGAAGACAAGAGGCTATACGTGTATCATGTGCTTCTTTGCTTCTTGTTGATCAGCCCCACCCTGTTGAAGCTCATTTTAGGTCTATTCAAGCTAAGTGCCAAGTGGGTAGAGGCAGGTGGCTTGGGCAGAATTGTACTGCTTTAGACTATATCTCAATACATTCTTTTTTGGTCAGAGAACAGTTTGAAGCCCCAAACTGTTGCACATCACAACTCAGACTTCCATAGGACAGTGGGCTTTGGTGCAAGAACATGCCAGACAATTGTTCACATTGCCAAAGATGTGAATTGCTACAGTAGTGTGCAGTGATGATGCCTTAAATTAGAAATAATTCTAAAGGAAAGAGCATGTATGATTGTCTGATTAGGCACACTTTTTCAGTAATTAACAGTGTCTTTTTTATCATCCTCTACTGCTAATGGTGAGAATTTCAAAAGGGCTAACTCCTCTGATAGCCATCAGTTGCTGAATAAAGGCTTAACACATTTTTTCCTGCTACACAATCAATAAAGAATACCTCTTCTGACTGGGAGATTGCTTCTAGCTCCCACAGGTCTGACTGCAGCAACCCTTACCCAACAAGGTGACGAGATATCCTCATCCATTTTATCCTCATAGCAGTAACAATCCTGCTAGAGCTCTCCACCATTTCACAGGAAGTACGGGGAGAAATCAGATTAAAGGGAAGTACAGTTATTGCAAACATAAAGTGTGGAAATATGGAATAGTAAATAGTGGTTATGCAGCCGACCACCCCCAGTCTGCCTGTCCTTGCTAAGGCTTGCAACAAGACAGACATTGCTCGTATGTGTCCTTGCATTCATTTGTCCTTTCATTCATGCAAAACCCACACCCCTCACTCTAAAAAACACCTCCTGCTGATAGCATTGCTGCTTATTCATATCAGGCCTTTGCTGCTGTCATGCTTCATTTTGGAGATGTAATGAGGCATTAACGCTTATCTTTGATGTGTGAACTGTGTCAAAATATCCTGTTCTTCTGAGCTCTGGATCCATCAGAATCTACCAGAAAATGTGAACAAAATCACCATTGTTTGAAAAATTGACATAATCCCACTGATGGAGTGTTTCAGGGGGCAGGCAGGAAGCAAGTGCATGTAGTGCTTACTGCCATCTCAGCCCTTTTAATTGTTTAACCAGTTTCTTCTCTTGTCTCCTTTTGCTTTCTCAGACTCACACCCAAGCCTCCCTCCTCTCTTTTGTTGTCCAAGTCCTCCTATTACCCCACTTACCAGCGCTGCAACACTGATTATGTGCCAGGCAGCCCCTGCTCTTCATCACAACTCAGAGAGGCCAACCAAAGACCTAGACAGAGTTTAGACACGGTTTGGGAAGATGGGGGACCCTTTTCCCAGTAATTCATGCCAAAGTTTAATGCATCTTTCTTCCAGAAGGCTTCAGTTTAGTGCTGATACCTAAAAATCCCCTCCCAACAATTGAATAAGAAAATGGTACCACAGCTTTTCTAGAGCTCTTGCTTCATTGACCAGAAGCTGAAAGGCACAGCAGAGCAGCTGACGTGCTTGGCAGTGTCCTGTAGCATGGTTTGGGGGATACAAATAACTTGGAATGGAATTCCTGCACTATCAGCATGGCAAAGATTTCTAAAATAGCAAGTGACACGGAGGGCTTCTTTTTTGACAGTGCTGAAGCCCTTCAAAGAAATATAACTGATATTGCCTGAAAAATCTTAGAACTTGCATGGAAGCTAATTGCAGCCCTGAATGCACAAGTTGTACCCAAAAATTTTGACTGAAAAACCTGTGCATCTGTTTTGGTTTTCCCTAAAAACCGAAACAAAGAACAAAACAAGAGGCTCATTGGTAGATCCTGGGAGAGCAGAAATACTCTAATCTGCTGGTTTTGTTTCCTGCTTTAGAGTGAATTGGATGAGAATCAAATACAGATGGCTGGAGATGATGTGGGGTTGCCAGAAGACCTTCAGAAGATGGTGGCAGAAGATCAGGAGGAGGAAGAGGACAAAGACTCTATCCTGGGCCAGCTGCAGAACATCCAGAATATGGACATGGATGCCATCAAAGAAAAGGCACAAGCCACCTTCACTGAGATGAAACAGGTGGCTGAGCAGAAATGTTCCATGATGTAGAAGAGCCACCACTGCCCAAGGGCTGTAACTTCAGTCTTGTGTTGCTGGGGCTGCAGAGGGAGAGCAGGCAAAGGGATGCACGTAGCTCTGTAGCGTTCAGTGTAAATATAGAAAAGTGATGAGAGAGAGACTTAAAATCCTGAGGGGAGAGTGAAAATTTACCTGCTGGGACTGCCTAGAAGGAAGTTAGAACTGATCCTGTTTTGAACGTAACTTTTTCCCCCATGGAAAAAATGGCTTTAAAGAAGTTAATATTGGGGAAAAAATGTGCCTTTTTCCATTTTTTCCAAGCGATTGAAATGCTATTAAATGTGTATGTTTGAACAAAACTGTACTTCTGATACATGACATGGAGGTAACTGCTCATTTAATCCTGCTTTCAGAAATAAACACATCTATTTCTTATAAAAACATGTCTGTTTCAAACATCTTGAGGCAAACACAGTGTTCAAATATTGACGTTGGCTGTAAAACCTCAATTTTTAAAATCATCTCTGTACTAAGTGTAGCAAAAAGCAAAAAGTGAAGCATGTAACTCGACAGCATGGGTCAAAAATGTTGTCATATACACTGAGTGGGGACTTGTAGGAAAGTAAGGCTTGGTGGCTCTCAGTGAGCCCTGCTTGGGAGCAGTGCAGGCTTCTCCAGTCTGCTTTCATTTCCCAGCCTCTCAAAGACACTTCAAACATCAAGGGACAGCAGTGACCCTCTGCTTGGATGCTCTGTGTGCCAAATTCTGGGGCTTGAGGTACCAGCACAAAACTCGGATAGGCTAAAACCAGCTCCCCACGCTGATTCTGGGAGTTGTCTCCATCGAAGGCTAAACATGGAAGGTTACGCCAGGGTAGTACACCTAAACCTGAGGAAAGGCATAGCTCTAATGCTAAATCTGCCTGAGGCTATGGGACACCCAAGCTGAAAATCCCAAGGAATTCTATGAAATGAATGGCTTTGTAAGTTCTCCAAGAGCTAGCCCAGGAATTGAATTTGGAAATGAATACACGTAGCACCTTCCTACAGGTTTATAAGTCTCTTTCTCTCTCTCTTTCTGTCTCCAGCCAACCAAGTAAAAATATTCATTTTAAATTAACAAATGCGCTAAGTATGGTTTATCTCCTTTCTTTCTCTTTTCCTTCCTTCCTTGCTTCCTTCCTTCCTTTGCTCTTTGTCTTTTCTCTGTCTCTTCTCTCTCTTCTCTTCTCTTCTCTTCTCTTCTCTTCTCTTCTCTTCTCTTCTCTTCTCTTCTCTTCTCTTCTCTTCTCTTCTCTTCTCTTCTCTTCCCTTCTCTTCTTTCTCTCTTTCTTCCTTGATCCTGGCCTCAGGTATTGGTTTGTGAAGTACACAAGATACAACCACAGCACACTCCAGGTGTGAAAACCACTCTGTGCTGAGCTCCCTTTGCCTGCTTTGGGTCATGTCCTCCAGCCCCACAGAACAGTGGGGGCTCTGCCAAGCCCCAGGGAATTACAGGGCTTTGTGGAGAGAAGTTAAGTCATCCCATGGATCCTGGAAGGTCCCATCACCACCAGGGACGATCTGTCCCCAGGAAGAGGTACGGGAAAAGTCTGGATAACACAGATTCCACAGGTAAAGCAATGGTTGCAGCAGGCAGCCCACCAAGCCTAAGCATCATCTTTCCACACTTGCCTGGGACAGTCCCTGTCCCTGCAGAGGGGTCAGCAGTCACCCACAGCTACATGGGGACAGTGACAAGGGGCAGACAGACACAGCATCTCAGGGAGGATGTGAGCCTATGCTATGCCTGCAGTATTTTACTGGTCACTTGGAAAGGAGGCCAATTTATCCTTTTGGCAAAGTCCCTTCTGCTGTGAGGCAGAGAGAAGAGCAAGGGAGAGAGGTTCCCCTCCCTCCTGCTCCAACAGCTACTGGGTGCCAAGGTGGCAAGGGAGAGTCCCCCTACCACCTCCTCATGCACTGGCACAGACACTGAGACACAGAAAAAGGCCAGAGAAAAGCTGCTGCCTTTAAAAAGCTCTTTATCACTGACAGTCACAGTGGTGCCTGCCTCCATGGCTGCAAGAAACAGAGAAGGCAGCATGCAGCTTTGTATGCTCATCATATACGGAATTTGTTCGATTAAGGCAAATTAAGTTTATTTGGCAAATACATTTATGTGTATGTCTTTTACTTCTTTTCAACTAGAATCCTTTGTCACATTTCAAGTTGATTGCCAGTTTTTCCCTAATGTTTCTGCTGAGCACACAAGCACTTTCTAAAAACACTCCTCCCAACCATATGTTAAATGTTCTTGCAGGTAGTTTCTAGTTTCCCTGAACACAGCCAGTTTGCTGACAGTAAAAGGAAGCTGAGATTCCTTCCTACAAAGAGAGCTTGGGAAAGTTCTTTCATCAATCACTCTTTAAATATAAACAGAACAGACTTGCTTGAAAACCTGTTATCCAGTATTTCCCCATTGTAGCATCAAGAGAATATGCATCTTCTTCTTGTTCATTTCTTTCTTAAGAAACACAAAGCTGACAAGTTCTGACCTTCCTTGCAGAGGATGTCCTGGTGCCTTAAATGGCTCTTACCCAACAGGTCATTTCTTTAGTGAAGAAAACCTATCTTCAGCAGGTCCCTTAAGTATCAGAGCTATTTTGCCTAAAACCAACAAGACTTCTGATCTGATTTCTTCCTCTTGGGATCCTGCTCTCACATGGCACCACAGAATCTAATTATCCATGTTGAAAGACAAGTGGGGTCTTTTAGAAGGTCTTTACATAAAGTAGATAAAATAGTCACCAGCTCAGCTTAACCAGCCTGAGGTTTGTGAGGCTCAATGCATTTCCCTCTGCATTGGTATAAATCTGGCTGGTGTCCCCACACTGTTGTGCTGCTTTACAGACTGAATTGTCCTATCTATAAAACAACAAAATAAACAAGCCTAAGGCTTTCGACTTTTGAATTAAAATGTGCCTGGAACATCCCAAAACTCTTACTGAAAGCATCTGGTGCTTTAAAGGATCTAATTAAATTTGTCAGCAGATATAGGATCAGCATTTTCACGGTTTAAAGGGTTAGAGAAGAAAGTACAGTCAGAATCACCAAACAAGTGATTAATGAGATTCCAAAAAAATATCTGGGCTGGCAGAGACAAGCAGGACTGGGAGGTGGCTTGGGGCTGGTGCAGGATGGGAGCCCAGCCCCGGTGACATGCTGCTGGCAGGGGTGTAAGCTGCCTTGGGCACCACTGTTAGATCAGAGGCTCCCACACCCAGTCTGGAGTAGCAGAGCCAGGGCAGGGTGGCAAATCTGTGCCGCCCTCAGCAGGAGCCTGATCCTCAGCCTGCCGGAGGTGCCTGCCTGCTGCTGGCAGTACCTGAAGGGCTCATCCCTTCAGCACTAGCTGTTCCGTCTTCAGCTGCCAGCCGCAGGCCTGGGGAGGCACAGGGGTAGGAGGTGGCAGGGGTGGCCCTGTACCACCCCAGGTACATGCAGCTCTCGAGGTGCTTAGCCCTCGGGACAGGTCACAGGGGAGCCACTGCATATGTGTGCACATGCACGTGGGCTGGTATGTGAGTCTGAGAATACTTGTGTCCATTTCTGTGCACAAATGCACATGTACGCATGTGCATGCAGCTATGCACGTGTGAGAATGGACGGGGACATGTCTGTGTGTCTGTGTGTCTTTGTCAGGAGCAGATTAAAGGGTTAGGTCACATGGCAGCTACTGCTGGACAGACCCTACCTGGGATTTGGGTTCTTAGAGTTAATAGGATCGCTGGAGCTCAAGACCGTCATCCCATCAAGATAAATGTCTCTAGTGCCCACTTTTAAGCAATCCGAATTCAATTAGGCTAATTGGAAAACAAGTAAAGAAGGATTGCATTAATATAGCCTTATAGCATGAACCTCCCCTCCCTCCCTCTGGGCATGGCGAGCCTAAATGCCAGCACCCTCGCACCGAGTCCATGGTGCTCCCACCAGAAAGCCTGCCTGGCTCCCAGAGCCTATTCCATATCCACAGCCGAGAGACACCAGGACAGCAAGATCTCTGTGCAATTCCTGCTTGCCAGACAGGACTCTGGGAGGTGGAGAAAACACAACTGACTCTCCTGGGCAGATCAAGCAAAGTCTCAGCAGAAAAACAAGAAAGGTGTGAGCAATGCAGTGACAGGAGGAGGCAGCAGCTTCCTCAGGCATTATACTTTCAGGAAAGTTCTGAGACTGCACCCTTAGGAATTTTTGGGGAGGAAAAAAGCAAAGACTTTTTTTGGTGGTTTTTAACCATTTGTTGGATGATGCAAACTGCAGGAGGGTACAGGTTCCCTCTAGGTGAATATTTCCTTTTCCTTGCTTCCCTCCTGTTGATTTGCAGTCTGACCTTGGAAGCCTCATTTATCTTTCAGGGAGGTCCTCCCTGCTGCACATCTTTGGTCTGGAGAGTGATGTCTCTCCTGCAGTGTGACTTCAGCTTCAAATCTCTGCGCTGCAAGGCAGTAATTATTTCACCTGGACATAAAGAAAAGGCAGGAGAAAAGGAAGGAAGAATCTGTGGCACTTTCTGGTGCTGATTTCATTGTGTGAAACCACGTCCCATGCGTACGTCTCAACAGCAACAACAGGATGAAAACTATTTCCCTTTAGTCTTCACTGTACATGTACAGGAAGGAGGTACAGCAGACAACTGCACTTTACAGATTGTCCATCCTGAGAACTTTTGTTACTTTCGAAGCATAACTTCAGCAGAAATTTTAATAATGCATTGCAAAAAAATAAAAAAGGTGATGGAATGGGGATATCCCTTGGAAAAGCAAGTAAAGACCCTGCCTGTCTCATCCCCTAATGAATACTCTCAAATTTGATTCTTGTTGCCCCTGTAAATTTCCAAAGGTCAATGGTCTTTGCAAAGCTGTGATGTACCACAGGATCAGTTTCTGAGACTCAATACTAATATGACACATATCCCAGAGTGTTCTGTGGCAGCAAGGGATTCAACTGACAGCCAGGACATCAGACCCAAAGGGAAATGTTCAGTTACCATTCTTTGCCATTCTAAACCCTCTGTGTAATCAGAGGAACCACTAGACTTCCTGCCTCCCTGGAGCACTGTAATGACTCATGTGTGTCACACAGTCTGTGCCTGAACCATGGCAAGAGAGAAAAGAGAGATCTAGAGCTGGAAGAGTCAGAGGTCTCTCTGCTCTGCTACAGGGTTATGGGGGTTTTTTTCAGGTATTTTTTTCAAATTGGCATCAAGGTAGTGGCTTCCTCTTTCAACAATTTCACTCACCTGCAAGAAGGATGCGACAGTGACAAATGTAGCTCCACGTGGAAAATACAACTGGAGTCATCTACTGCTGAGGAAAGAGGAGCCTTCTCTATCAGGGAAGAAGGTCTCTTGTGTCCTGTGTGGGACTCGAGCACCCTGCTTCAGGGCTGGAAAGCTTTTTTGCTGCCTTCAGATTGTAATTAATGGCAAAAAAATCGGGTATTGACCCTGTAACTGACAACTTTGACAGGTACCCCAAAAGCGGCATCTGTGCCAGGATCCAATGCCCTTTATGGCACTGACTAAAGGGTTTTTGCTCCTTCGTCTCACATTCCTATCTTTCATAGCTACAACAAGCAAAACTGATTCCCAATTTTGGCCAGGGCGTCTGGAGGGACAGGTACATTTTGTGCTCGTTTTGAGTGCTGTAAACCCCCAGCTTCAAATTAGAAGAAATTAGGGACATTGCACAGTTCATTCATCTTCACTAATAGAGTTCCTGGGAAACACACATGTAGATTAAAGGAACACAATGGCCCCTGGCTGATTGCTTTGAGTGGCCTCCAATGCCCCTACAATGGTATTGACTTGCTTTTTATAGTGAGCACAAAAGCCACACTAACCTTTTCTTGTCTCTTCTGTTAGCCTCTTCCCTCTTTGCAAACGGATGGCTGAGTTCTTTCGGCCTCAAACCACCCCCCCAAGCAGTGAAGGCAAACCTCACCTGGATCTAGGAAAAGCCATGCACTCCTAAAAGAAATCAGCTTTGGGGCAGCAGACCGTAAACCTGCAAAAGGTGTGGACACTGGCAGAAGCAAGCACTGCCAATCTTTGAAGTGATTCCTCTGGAAAAATCTACATTATATGGAGCCTGTTAGGGCAGGAGGGGAGGAAAAAAATGCAGATTTATTGAAAGAGGTCATACTTATTAGACTAGCTAATATATCTGGAAGAATGAGCAGCAGCAGTGGTGTTTTTCATTCACATACATTCTCCTCAGGTTTCAAATGAAATCATCTTCAAAGCTAAGTGTAGGCTGAAAACCACTCTGGATGTTACTGGGTTTGTAATTTAAACCAGCTGGGACAAAAGGTAGCTGGTGCCTCAGAGGAACTGGGAAGTGCTAGTGTGAAAAGTGATAAAGTGACAGAAAGACAAAAGCCGGAAAAATATCGATGCAGGAGACATGATGCTGTTACCTGGTTGGTACTGTGGTGCGTCCACATCTTCCACCAAGCCAAGTACAAAGTGATGTGTGGGATCTGTCTCCCTGCCTCACCTTCAAAGACATTTTGTACATCCCCCATGAAGCCATTCCCTGCCTGCTACCCCCCCAGCCCCACTTGCACCGTGGAGTACAGGGTCACAGAATCAGCTCTTCTCACAGGCTTTGTCCTATAGCAGCATACTGGAAAACTTCCTCGAAAATATGGCTTAGAGCTTCCTCGGGCTTGTGAAGTCTGAAAGGCTGAGCCCACCTCCTGTGTCCATCCTGCCCAGAAGCACCTGGTCTGTGAAACGCCTTTGGAGGCAACCGGGCGCAGGGCGAGTGTGCGCAGAGCACCAGCGCAGCGGCGTTTACCCCAGTGCCCGAGTCGGCCCGGGGCCGCGGATCGTCCCGCGGATTGATTCCTTTCGAGCCGTCGCCGTGAAACCGACGCACCTACAAACCGTCCGGGAGGGATCTGCGTTGCGGCCGTCGGGCAAGAGAAACGCGGCGAGGCTCCGAGAGCTGCCGAACAGCGCAGGGCCGCGCTAGGGACCCTCTGTCCTCCGGCCTGGCACCCCCGGGCTCCAGCCCCTTCCCGTCCATTCACTGAGTCCCCTTTACCGCGCCCCCGGCAGCAGCTCCCGCGGCTCCCGGCGGCCCGGCTCTGTCCCCCCGTGCCCGGCGCGCCTCTCGCTGCCCGTCCCATCGCGGTTTCCGACAGTGCTGTCCCTGCCCCGGGACTCCGGCCGCGGCTCTCGGCCCGGGCCAGCCCCCGGCTGCAGCGGGAG
>VWZT01008426.1:41149-51545 GCA_013397055.1 Pachycephala philippinensis
AGATGCCCGGAGAGCCACCACCGGCCGAGCCCCAGGGCCGCGCCGAGCGTTTCCAAGGTGAGCGCTGTGGACGAACGCCGGGCTCTGGGGGGCGGACGGGTGGGGGCTGCTCCCCCGCGCCCTCGGGCGAGCCCCGCCGGTGACCCCACTGTCTTCCCCTCGCAGAGCCGTACTGTCCCGGCAGCGCCAGCCCCGAGCTGCCCGCTGGCAGCAGCGGCGAGGGGAAGCCGTCGGACGAGGAACAGCCCAAGAAGAAACACCGACGAAACCGCACCACCTTCACCACGTACCAGCTTCACGAGTTGGAGCGTGCCTTTGAGAAGTCCCACTATCCCGACGTGTACAGCCGTGAGGAGCTGGCCATGAAGGTCAATCTGCCCGAGGTCCGCGTCCAGGTAACTCCCGGCCCGGCCCCTCACGACGGCCCGGCCCCTCGCGACGGCCCGGCCCCGACTACCCCTGGCGCCGGGAAGCCACACACGGCCCGGCCCGACGAGCCTCGGCGCAGCCCCGGGGTCCTGGCGGCCGGAGCAGCCCCGATGGGGTGCGCGGGCCCGTGACCGCAGCATGGCTCCGGCCACACTCGGCCCGGCCGGTGCGCTGCTGAGCGGCCACGCGAGGCCCCACTGGAGCGCGGGGCTCGGGGTCGGTCTGGGTCTGGCAGCCGCGTCGTCGGTGCTGCTGCCCTTTGAGTGGCGTGTCCCAGCCCGGGGCCGCTGAACCGGCTGTGTGCCAGGGCGGTGGCGGGTGGATGGGCGGGCCAGCTCCGCTGCGGGGCTGTTTTCCACTGAGAGCAGGGCTGTGGGTCGTGGAGGAACGCACGAGTCCCCCAGATTCCTTTCTGCCCCAGCTCGGCAAGGCGTGTTTCCCTCGCTCTGTTTTGTGTGCACCGCTGCACTCAGGGATGAGCCTCTGTCCGCCGTCTGGGGCCTGGCTGATACAGCTCTGCTTGCAGGTTTGGTTTCAGAACAGACGGGCTAAGTGGAGGCGGCAGGAGAAACTGGAGGTGACATCCATGAAGCTGCAGGACTCGCCCATCCTCTCGTTCAACCGCTCGCCACAGGCAACACCCATGGGTCCTCTGAGCAGCAGCCTGCCCCTGGAGACGTGGCTCAGCCCGCCAGTGCCCAGCAGTACAGCCCTGCAGACCCTGCCTGGCTTCGTGGCCTCACCGCAGAGCCTGCCTGGCAGCTACACACCACCGCCCTTCCTGAACTCTCCGGCAGTGACCCACGCGCTGCAGCCCCTGGGGGCCATGGGGCCACCACCGCCTTACCAGTGTGGGGCCACCTTTGTGGACAAGTTTCCTTTGGACGAGGCAGACCCACGCAACACCAGCATTGCCGCCCTGCGGCTGAAGGCCAAGGAGCACATCCAGTCCATTGGCAAACCCTGGCAGACAATCTGAACTCCCTTTCAGCACCTGGGAGAAAGCCATGGGGAAGGCACGTCCCAGAATGCCCAAGGGACACACTTACCCTGCCTTGGCTGCCCCGGATGACCAGGCACAGGAGGGCTGTCCCTTGCACCAACCTTTCCCCCATGCCTTGACTTGCTTTTGTATTTTGTGGCCCTTTTAATTCCCTTTTCCACAAGCCCTGCACAGTTAGGGGCCTGATCATAGCTTAGGGAAAACAATCTCTTCTGCTCTCCTTCCTTGGCTGGATGCTTTAGTTGCAATAAAAGCTGCAGTAGGGCAAAGAGCTGTGTAAGCTGGCTGGGAGCCCGTGACTGCCGTACCTGGGGAGGGGGTTCTGCTTTTGCACCATTAAATGGCACCATCTGCATGGAGGCTGTGCATCATGTTTCTGCACCCAAATGGGCATCTCGGGCTGGACCTTCTGCTCCGTGTGATGCATAGAGGGGTGGGAAATGCCTGGCTGTGGGCTCTTCTCCGTCCTCCTCCAGCAGCAGAACCCTGCCCAAGCTGGCTGTGGCACTGGGGGCCGCAGCCCCACGATGGAGAGTATGCCCAGATGAGAGTGGGCGCAGAGGGGCCAGAGCCCTGGCAGTCCTTGGGCTAGGCACACCACTCCCACAGCTGCCCTTGTGGAGCAGTGCCTGGCTCAGGTGGGCTTTGCAGGCTGGAGTCAGTGACAGTCCTTGCTGTCTCTGCAGAGAAGGGGAATGACAGGACCCCCAGGGCCCCTGGCCCCTGCAGCCCAGCTGCCACAAGGGGAGACAGACAGTCGCTGGCTGAGCACTGACACCCGGCTGGAGCCTGGCAGGCTCATCCTGCCTGCTCTGGCTGCCCGGCACAGCCCCTGGAGGCTGGCACAGAGCTGGGCCATGCCTGCTCCCCTGCCCACCCAGTGCCCATTGCCAGGCTGCCGAAACTAAAACTGCGGCATCTTTATTTTTCATTATCTCCGTTACTGCCGGTAATGGGGCTGAGAAGCTGTAATGAAACACCCCTTCTCCTCTGCTGGGCATGGGGTGCTCTACACACTCAGGAGGTTGTGGCAATTAACATTTCTCATTAGGGAAGAGAGAAGGATGCACAAGTGCCCTCATTGTGTCCTGGGGATGATTCAATGCAGACTGGGAGACCTCTCCTTTCACCATTTCCCACTCGTTGTGGCCAGACAAAGGCTGGCATCTAATTATATTTTCACAATCTGTGCGTATCTTTTAAGAGTCCTGTCAGAAACAAGTATGTCAGCTTTGTTCAGCTTCACTTCAGAGAGCTTTTTAACCTTAGACAGCAGTTTCTCAACATCCCTTCACGGCCTTCTCCACAGCAGCCCCCATCTATTGTATGGACAGCTTATTTTACAGATAATAATAGGAATCCCTCTTGTTTTCAAATGCCTTTTCTTCTGTCCCCAGCCTCCCTGCAGATCCAGCCTGCCTCTCCAGACCAGAGCACACACTGTGTTCAGGACCCCCAGCTTTCCTTCCCTGAGCTGTGTTGGTCCAGGGCATGCAGGGAAACCAAGAGAGTGGTCCCCCCTGAATTTGGGGGGAATGAAGCCCTGCTGGGGGACACCTTCCTGCTGGGCTCTGGATTTGACAATCTTACTGTGTGTGCATTTGTGGTGGTGCCCATCCTTCCCAGCACACAGCTCTTTTCTTCCTTGGCAGAGAGAGGAAGTGCTGCCAGGAAAAGAGCTGTTGTTGCTGTCAGGACCAGGGAGGTAACTTGCTAACTTCTAGTAAGGACAGCTGAGTAAAAGAGGAGAACAAAAATCATATTACTTCAGTTTTTGGGTCTTATTCTAGTGGTCCTTTCACAGGTGAGCTTTGCTCGCATCACAAGTGATGCTGGAGTTGCAAGAAGGGATGGCTTTTCTGGTGGCTGCGAGAAAAGGATTTCTCTTGATATACTTGAAAAGTGCCTGCATAGCCTGGCCTGTGTCAGCCAGAGACACACACTAATGAGTGGCTGCACAGGTTCTGCACACTCTTCCTTCTCAGGGTAGGAACAATCTCACTTGTCATTACTTGGCTGCAGTCCAGCTATGGCTCTGAAGCTGAAAACCTTCCTGCAGGTGAGCACATTTAACTGCTGCCCAAAAGTTCTCACCTGTGCTTGTTGCTCATGGTTAATAAGCAACTCCCCAAGATTTCAATAGTGCTTCTCCACATTTGGCATTATTACCCTCCTTTTCTCTTACCTGCAATTCTTCTGTATCCTGTAAAGCCACTGGAAGAACCCCTTGACTTCCTGATCAGCTGTCGCCAGCGCTGATGCTTGGTTACTTAAGATAATCAAAGACTGGCAGTACATAAAACCATAATGACAGGGCAGCAGAAGTAGCAGCTGAAGATACCTGCTCACATTTAATAAGGTCCTGATCCAGCACCTGCAAACAAATAAAGAAAGATTATGGCAAGCTATGGTGGTTGTTCTTTTATTGGCATATTAAATAGGTCTTTCTTATACCTTGTACATGTGAATGCTGTAGTGGATTGACTGTGTGTAGTCATGTTCTTCAAGTAAAGCTGTAAGTTTATTGCTAAAAATTAATATTTTACCATATTACCACCACACATAGGTGGGCAAATAAAGAGACAGAGGCATATGCAAAGTCACATCTTTCTTCTACCCTGTCTACTTTTCCATGTTCCTACACTTTCTTTCAAATTGTCCCATTCCGTTTTAAAAGCCCATTTGTTCATTTTGTTGTAAATATCTTCTCCTCCTTAATTGGGTGCTGAGTCTAATAATCCTGCCTCGGCTCGTTAACTGTACAATACCAGTCAGAGTTAATGACCCATTAGTGATTAATTCCTTAAACAGCATCTAATTGCTCACTGTAAAACCTTTTCTTAAAACTGGATTAAATCATCTAGATCCTTAACCACTTCTTTACTCTAACTTTGCTAAGGCTATTAGCATGGCCTTCTGAGTGGTCTGTTGCTTCTTTTGCTTAAACTGTATTGGCAAGATAGTATTTTTAGTGTCCATAAATTACTTCTTTGCAACACCTGAGGTTCTAAGGAAGAATAATACAGATAAAAGTCTGCCAGGGAATGAATAATTATGAGGACAATGCCACGATGGAATTCGATCTCAAAACTGTATTCTGGTCTCCCTTCCTTCCTATCCCTGCTCAAAATCCTGCCAGTATTCAAGAAAACTAGCAGATACCTGAGCTTTTTAAGCCAAATAGAATTTGGACTTGAGGTTCAGGTCACTGGCTTCCCAGTGGAGCAGGACTGTCTCTGTGTGCAGGAGGGACCCTCAGTCCCTGCTGGATGGCTCAGAAGCTGTCATTCCTTCTGGAGCAGCAGGCTGGCTGTCGTGTGTGCTACTGCCATGGCAGCTCACAGCCTCTGTGACATGAAAACACACATTGCTCAGCCATAGTTTGAATTTGTTACTAGCTGCTGGGATTGAGGGCAATAGTGTTCCCTTCCTCTGTGCAGAAACTTGAACGGTCTTGTTTCCTTCTGCCCTGGCTACATCTGACAGGCATTTCAATTACGGACACTCAGTTTCTGACTATTGAAATATCTCATGTAGCTGTTCAAAGCTCCTGGTTACATCTTTCCTCCTCTCTGCGGACATACTATGAAGTCCAACAGACATTAATTCAAGGGGGTTCCCTTCAGCTACAGTGTTTCAGCTTCTCTCTTCCGTGCAGCCAGCCCCCTCCTTTGTCACTGTTACAAAGCTTGGGACTTCCTTCAGTAGTTTGTCAGCCACAGAGTACCCACCCGCAAAATGCTAGCATAGGAGAAAATAGTGGAATAAAACAAACAAAAGAGAGTGAAAGGAAAAGCTGGTTAGACCAGGACGCTGACGTTACCAGTTTCTCCGGTAGAATTAATACCGTGTCTCCTCTCTGAGCATCTCTTGTGTTCTGCCAAGGCATTATGTCAAAACTGGCTGACATTTGGCAGTCATCCCTGTGTCATATGACACTTCTGTCCCACTAAGATTGGGATTGCAGAGCCGGGCAGAGTGGTGCGACTGAGATACGGCAAACAGCTGCGGCCCCGGGGCTCACCCGGCACCGGAGGGCACCGGGGCTCCCTGCACGGCCGGGGCTCAGACGGTCCCGGGGCTCACCCGGCACCGGAGGGCACCGGGGATCCCTGCACGGCCGGGGCTCAGACGGTCCCGGGGCTCACCCGGCACCGGAGGGCACCGGGGATCCCTGCACGGCCGGGGCTCAGCCCGTCCGGGCTCAAAGGAGCGCAGCGGGGCTCGGGCAGTCCGCGCTCATCGGAGCTCTTCCCTCACGGCCGCGCCGAGGGCGCCGCCTGCCGGAGGCGGTGGGAGTGGGCGGTCGGGGCTCGTCCCGGGCCGAGTTTGGCTCCGGGCACAGCGGAGCTGCCTCCAGCGGGCCGGGGGCTGCGGGGACAGAGCTGAGCGGCAGCGTCACCTCCCGGGCACAGCGGAGCTGCCTCCAGCGGGCCGGGGGCTGCGGGGACAGAGCTGAGCGGCAGCGTCACCTCCCGGGCACAGCGGAGCTGCCTCCAGCGGGCCGGGGGCTGCGGGGACAGCGTCGTCTCCCGGGCACACAGGGGGCACTGAGGCTCCCAACAGAGCGGCTGGAAGCGCAACAACACACGCCCTGTCCTGGGGAAGGCAGTGGCCCCTGCTACTGGCTTTGACACAGCCAATTTCATTGCTTATCTCAAATAAAAGCATAAACTCCACCTTTTTCTTGGTACTATTTATTGCGAATGTTGCAATGTCATGTAGTTTCCAACTAAGAGATGAGCTAATTGGATAGGTAAGTCATATAATTAATTGGAAGACCCTTCCGTGACAATTTTATATTTTTATATATATATGTATATCAAAGCCATTCGAATGAGAAAATGCAACCTTGAAAATGAAGTAGAGGATTTAGTCCTTGCTGAACCATACAAGAATATGTGTATTTAAGTATTTTACACAAAGGAATTCTTGTGTACAGAAAAGAGACCTTGTTGATTATCTGATACAATCAATTGCTTGTGAAATACAGTCTCTTACAGAAAGTATACAATTTCTTCCCGACTTAGAGACCTTCTTTCAGCTTGGAGTGCTCTCTTTCATATTCAAAACTTGAAGCAGATAGTCCATCATCTAATAAAAAGAGAAACACATTATTTATAGACCAGTCCTGAAAAAAGTAATTCACTAAGTTAATAAAGCTAATAGATAACTGCTCTGTGCATTCACATAACAAACATATTCCTAATAACCTTTCTGAAACAGACCCCATTTGTCTTGGTTAGTGTAATAACCAACTGCCAAAGTAGGAGGAAAGTCATTCTCCCAAATAATTCTGTCTGCCATCTCATTTATATCCTATCTCATTAGTGTTAAAAAGCCAAGTCATAGAAACAATTTAAAGCTTATTTTCCAACTTACTTTTGCACTTAGTCCAACTTGCAGGAGAGATTTCCATTCCCTTTAACTACATTAACTGTAATTTATTCATAGAATAAAGAGCAGGCAAGGTATTAATTGAAAACAAAGTAACACAGGTGCACCATCCTAAGCTAGACTCCGAGAAGTATTGTGTTCACCTCTTCAATTTTTTGACTATTTGTGTATTACAGCCATTTCCCTACTCTGGGTGAGTCCTTTAGAAAGAATTCTTTTTGTCTTAAGAAATGTACAGCCCAGTGTGAGCATTAGTGGTGATGCACTGGATGATTTGTGCTAATAAGGAAGACCCTGAATTGAGTTACCTGAGGTACTTATCTATATTTACTTCTAGCTTTAGGGCTTCCTGATCTTAAATTTAAAATTCAAGCTCTAAATTAAATCAGCTAAATTTGAAAGCATCCATGAAACAAAGTTCTTGGAGTCTGTTTGTTCCCAACACAGCCAGTGTTTGCTGTGTGCAGCAGGTGTGACACAGGGCTGCAGACACAGACTCCTCGTGTTTGGCATCTCTGTGAGTGCACAGGAATCATCGCAGCCCTCGGTGGCCATGTGCTCCTGGGACAGCCATTCCAGCAGCTGGCAGCAGGGTTCATTATTTACCTTCTTTTGGTCACATTTAGTACCTCAGTCCAACAGGCCACTGCACAGGGAACAGTAACCCGCTGCAAATCTGGTGTCTAGTTCCTCCTAGAACAAGTTTCTGTTCCAAACTCACACGAACTATGCCTGGAAAAGTATTTTATGCCAAGGATGAATTTTTTGGATGTGCTGTGCCATCATCCTCAGCTTCCTGTACCTGGTAATCCTCTCCTGTGCATGGACACCTTCCACAGCTGTGGTACAGCAGCACCTTACCCCAAGGGGTTGTCTAACCAAAGTCTGTGCACCTGAAACCCCTCACATCCTGACAAATATACACAATCAACCCCCAAAGGCCAGTTGTTCTCTTCTATCACTGTGCTCATGAATGTCACATTCAGTATATCAGAGTTCTGCCTTTATAAATAAGGCCTCTTTTATTTAAAATAACTTTTAAATGAAAAAAATTTCTCATTATTTAAATGTTTAGGAAACTATCACAGCCCTCAAAAGAGCAAAGCACATTCCTTTTGATCTTCATGTTTTCTTCATCTGGAAGGAAGATCTCAGAAATTCCTTAACTTTCAGGTGCTTTTTTGAAGCCAAGGAGAAAACAGGACATCGTATCTTATCTAGGCTGTGTATCATCAGGTATTTGTGTCCAACATCAGGAAAGTACAGCTACAGCTACTTTCATTAGATTTTACGTCAGGGTGGAGACAAAGAAACCGTTGAATGACAAAAATCAAAGGTTCTATGACCAAACGAGATTCTGAAAGTTGTCCTCTATCTTGGTCACAGGAAAAACATAAGGTTTTTACTAACCTTTGCAGAAATCTGGATGCTTAAGGCAATAACCTTATTATTCCATAAGGATGTTCGATGTCTGACCACAAAAATGTGGATGTTAATTTATGGTGAAAGTACACACATATGGATATGATTCAACTTAACGGAGGAAACTTCAGCCTTCCTAAGTAGGATTTATTGACAGATACTTTTAGAAGTCAGAACATTTCCCTCTTTACATTAAATAATGGAATTTGTTCATTTAATTTGATTACAAAGCTGCACACTGCAGAGCTGAAGATGGAATAAATAGTTTCTTTTTTAGATAGTATTAATAATCAGTTACTATGATGCATCACTATCATAACGCCACAGCCAGAAAGAAACCTATAGGCAGCATTCGTATCACTGGTGTGAGAGACTTAAATCACAGCTTAATTTAAAGGGTGAATTTTACCCACATTCAAATAAAAGCTTAAGTATTCACGGATTTGACTCCACCAGGATTTCAGGAGGGAAACCGGGCTTAAGTTAGCCCAGGAATATTAATGACATCATTTTGCAGTAGAATATGGGAAGGAAGAAAAATCTTCCCATTGATGTCTTTAAGGGGGCATATTAATCTTTTTATTCTATGTCATTGCCACCCAAAAGAATTCTGCAGCTTTTTCACCATGACTGTGCCTGAGGCATTATAAGGAAAGGAGTTTTCTTGTGGATTCTGTGATTTACATTAGATCCCAGTTACTTTCTGTTAAACCTCACTGTTATCCTTCCCAGTGCATTTTATAGGATTTCCCAAAAGAATAGGGATTACTCTGTTCCAAAGCCTTGCTGTCTTGTGAAACAGCACTAGGAAGAACATCAGTCTGAGGGATGAGGAGGGGCAGCTTATCAGTAGCCCCAGACTCGTTTAGCAAACCCAGGAATGACCACAGCAGTAGCCAGCATCATGGGCTGGTGAAAAGGCAAAGGAGACAGGGACAAAGCTGGGACCAGAGAAAATTCTGCAGCCCTGTGGCTTTACCCAGCCCAAGGCAGAACATCGTGAATGGTGATGGAGGGGGACAGTCAGTGTGATGTGGTTCCTCCTGCCCTCACAACTGTTTTTCACACTAGCTTGGCTTTGCTGGGCAATACGTGCTGCTGATGTGATCACCTAAGCATGAAGAAAAGAAAAGAATGGCCCAACCAAGCAGCTTGAAGGGAACCCAGACACTAAAATCTGCTGAATGCATCCTGTGTTTTTGCCCAGTAGCAAATGAAGTCATCAAAAATACAACTGATGAGTGACAATCTGTAATCAAGAGCAGAGTCTTACTGTACTGAATGTCTAACACATGAGATGCATTTCTGCTGCTTTTCTGGACAATCCACAAGTCAGAGGAAGCTGATCCGTTACTGTAAACCAAAAATTGAACATATGAAGTATCTTTACAGGTTTTATCTTACTTACATGTTTCCAACTGCTATTGTCATCTGTCTCCCAGGTGTTCCTGGTATACCAGGGAAGCCCTCCTTTTAAAAAGTGAGCACTTTTATTTTCATTCCTTTCCAGCAGCCATAGCAAATACTTTGAGATTTCTTCCCACTGCAGATACTTTTCCAGCTGCTTGATATTGTCAGGTAATGCTGAAAATGGTGTCTTGTTTTCTTCTTCAAAACCATAAGGAAAATCTCCAGTGCTCTTTTTCCCCATTAAATGTCCTGTAAGAACAATTGAAGCAGCACAAAATTAACCAAAACGGGTAAAGATTTGACTGTTCAAACATCAGCTGGACTTTGCTACTGAGTGATGGAAGGGAAGGGAAGGGGCTAGATAATGACTGGGACTGAAGATTTTGTCAGTGTCACACTCAATTAATTTCTTCTCTCTCTTGTGTTACATTGTTAGAGAAAACGTAGCTGAGAACGGGGCAGTGATAACCAAGCACTTTGCCTGGAGGTAGAGAGAGGCGCTTGGTAAGATGTGCTGGAATAAAAGTGGCCGGAGAAGCTGTAGGTTTTAGACTTACCCTGCCTCGACACGGGACGCAGGAACCGTGCGTTCCAGTGCCTCTGTAGGAGTTAAACCGCACTTACCCACAGCCCAGTGGCTGCCGCGGGGGTAGATCTTGGTGAGCGCGGGGGTCCCGCCGGGCTGCAGGGGCGCCGCTCCGCCCTGCGCCGTCAGCAGCGCCAGAGCCAGCAGCG
>VWZT01008426.1:60140-99303 GCA_013397055.1 Pachycephala philippinensis
GGGGTGGCCGGCAGGGGGCGTTGTGCTGAGCGCGGTAACGGCGTGAGGGGTCTTGCAGGCAGAGGGGTGTGAAGGGATCAAAGGGGGCATTGCAGTCTCCTCCTCACCCGCTGTGAGCGGAATCATCTCAAGGCAGCAGCTAGCGGTGACCTCAGTGTTTGCTCAGGGACCGCGACACGGCCTCGATCAGAGAAGAGCGCAGAGACCCAGAAAAGCCGCAGCCGTGTGTGGCACCCCCTCCGTGCCCTACGCAGGCCAGGCGGCTGGCAGTGATGGGCCGGGGCTGCTCAGAGCGTGCCTGGCAGTGGGTCAGACCGCCAGCAGCACAGGGAGACTTCACACCGAATTCCAGTTCATCACGGAATGGTTGCATGAGCGTGAAGCAGCAAGCAGCCACACAGACAGGTCACAGCCCAGAGCCTGATTTCCTGGGAATTAAACGGACCAAACCAAGTCAGGCATTCACCAAGTTTACAATTAGCCCCTGAAGACTGAGAATGGGAGAACAGAGAACACATGGAAATGCTACTAAGATAAATGGAAACAAACAGTTTGTCTGACCGGAGCGGTGTTTTTGTTATTTGCCAGAAATTGATCAAGACTTTTATGTTGGTAAACAGTTGGACAAGACAGAGTAGTACTGACTAAGAGAGGCAGAACTGGCATTAGATCACAGGGGAAGGTGTAATGCTCTCAGGAATGAACAGAAATGGCACATTGGGAAGAAACCTCCAAAGACACGAGCTAGGCATGATCTAGATAAGATCCTTCACCTTCTCACCGGATTGTTCTTCCAGTGACACCAGTATTCTTTTACTTACTACACAGGAGTTCCTCTAAGTTTACGTGATTTCAGGTTAGTTCTCAGTTATCCTTTAAATACTCAGAGAAAAGCATTTGTTACTATCCTCTTTCAGCAGATCCAGTATTCAGAAGTAATTACTAAGAGAGAAGGAAAATATACAAGAGCAAACTCAAAGGGGGTGAAAAGATTCTGATTTTTCTTTGTGCAATTAAGAGTTTAATTAAAAAGGTGTGTAACAAAGTTATGTGTTCTGTATGAGTGGGATCTGCCCACCGAAATGTTGGATTGACTCTTGCCCAGCAAAAGGTTTTCTGCAATTCCTCTGAGTAGGTTTTTCATACCATACTACTTAGACGGATTTTTTTTTTCAATTGAGTTTTTTGCCTTTGTGTACAAATCTGCTTGCCTTAATTTTTATAAAAAACCCTGAGAAAACAGAGATATTGGTGATTGGGACAAAATGATCAGGCTGTACAATCAACATAAGGGAGACTAACAAATCTCAGTCTTTAAAAACCTCATTGAACATACCAGTAATTTACACTAGGGTTCAGATCACTAACTCATAGGCAATTAGAAACAATCTGATAAAAACATCTTTGTTAAGTTTGCTTTGCTATTGGAAAGGAATCTATGTTACTTCTTGTAGTTATAGCTGTACATTCCACTTTAGCTATTAATTAATTATATTAATGCAGGGTATCATATCTGCATCAATATAAAAAAAACCCACAAGAAACCAGCTTTTGTTCCAAAACACTGTGTATCACACCCAAATTCCTACTAGAGTAGAATAGATTTAATCCTTACTTTGTGTTTAATTATATATTTGCATTTAACAGTAAATATTTGACACTTTTCTATTACTTGGTCACACAAGGAATGGCTGAACATAAATGATGAATTTTCATCATAGACTAGAGTTGCAATGCTGCAACACACAGAACAAAGGCAAATGGCTGTGATAGAAGAATGATCTCTGAGTGTTATTTTTGGGTAGTGCTTTAATTCACCAAACAGGCAGAAAATTATTCTTGCCTATTGTGTAGCAGGAATATCAGTTTTGGAGCCAAAAGACAAGCCACTCAGCAGGGAGATGGCAGCAGCTGAGAGAACATAAATGACAAAGCCTGGTCAGTGTTAGAACAATTCTTTGCAGTCATTCCTGGTGGAGAGAATTAAAAGTGGAAGTCCAGGTGATAAAATCTAATCCTGTAACAAGCAGAGGGAAGAAGCAGAGTTAGTGTATGGAGAATTTAGAAAAGCGAGAAGGCGGCTTTGTGTTGAGATCTGGGAGGATTGAAACTGCTTATTTTTTTGTTCGCATAGATGGGACTTTCTTTTGTCCAAGGCATGAACCCTCACTTAATTCTGAGATTGCAGTTTCTTTGCCTGTTGGTTTGATTGGTTGTTGGTGCTTGGTGTTTGATAGCTCAGAAAACACTTGGACTCCCCCATTGTTTGTGGTGAGGCAAGAGAAACATATTAGGAAGCTGCTTTTCTTCCTTTTCCAGAGATGCTGGGAATCACCCACACCTCTGTTGGTGGCTTTGTTATTTTACCATCTGCATGATTTAGATTATTAAAGGTTACACGTATTTTGAAATCTTCCCCTACGCTGTGGATGTTTGACTTCAATATTTGTACAGTAGATCTTCTGGAGCTCTGCAGCTAGAAAATTATGCTAGCTTTTTAGTACACAGAAAATGTAGTTCTTGACATTCTGGCAGATTTGCCAGACCTTTGCAAACAGCCAGGCATTAGTGCTACCTGTATATATAATATTGAATGACAGCGCTTTGTTTTCCAGGAGATTGGTCATAGGCACAGAACTCACCCATTTTCTGGATAGTTTTAATACTTGTATTTCATTGCAGTTTTGTAACAGTAGAAAGACTGTTGGCTTCCTGCACGCCCATAAATGCACACCCCCACTTTGGAGGCCACTGCTTGGGAGCATGTACGGCTTTTGTCTTGTGCCACTCCTCTCCTGAGTCTTGTCATGCCTTGGGAGCTGGCAAGGACCTGTTCACAGGCACAGTTTGCAACCCCGGTGTCACTTTCTAAGTGTATGAGTCAACATTTTGAGTCTGCTCTGCGACCCAGTGTCTGCAGAGCTAATTTGATTTCAGCGGAGTGGATTTGTTTCAGGGAATAGTTTATTTGTGAAAATAATTTCTTTTTCTCGGGGAAAAAGGATAAGGGGAGGGAGGGATCCAACTATCTGAACATTCAGTTGAATTTAGCAAATAATGCTCTCTTTTCCTTCCCCTTCTCCCATGGAACAGGGAAAAAAAAATCAGAAACAATCACTAAATCAGGAAATATTGTTGTGCTTGACCTGCAATATTGGTCTGGCCCGCAAAGCTATAGCACTGTTAGCCAAAGTGCTGGACTGACCCGGGGAGAGCAATGCTGATAATGCATTGCATCCATATCCCCACCATCACATTAGAGCCATTGAATACAAAATAGCACAATCTGAGAACAGAAAATAAATGAACTGCATAAAGTCTTTCGCCAGATCATATAAGGGAACATATCTGAGAAGGGTACTATGCTCAGCTTATTTGGCTAATAGTCACATTACTGTTTCAAATACATTTCTTCCTTCAAAATAGAATCCTGGGGCTCAGAGAGGAGAGCTGTAGTGCCTCCAGTTCATTTTCCAGGTGAATCAGGGTCATTCCCAGTGCAGTGCCTCACTGTGATGCCGTCAAATGGGCCATTTGGTCCCCAGTGAGGAAAGCTGTCTTTTTTCCCAACTATGAAAGAAATAACATCAAAACAGGTTTTGTACAGTCACTGTTAAGGAGCAAATCAATTTTTTTTTTTGAAAGGGAAGAAGTGCCCAGGGATGAGACGAGAAGTGGCTCCTTCTTTCGTGCTCCTGCATCCGCATCCACTTCTGGCTGCAGAATCTACTTTGTACACAGAGCCTGGGGATGTAGGTCAGGAACGCTTGTGCCTTCTATGGTTGACAAGTTCTGTACTTATTTCTCTTGTCAATCCATTCCCCGTTGTTCCTAGTTACCCTTCAGGGAGCCTGGGCAGATAACCTTTGAGTAATAATCTGAAATTCAAATACAAAGAATTGACTACTGAACTGCCCTAATATTTGAGAAAGGTTTTAAACTAAAATAAACTTTTTGTGTGTGCTGTTATTGGCCTGGCAGCTGCGTGTGTACACTAAGTGTACTGAGAAAGGTAATAACAGAATGAAAAGGTCAGAGTTATATAAAAGTCCTTTTAAAAGTAAATAGGCTTGCCAAACTGAATTCCCCACAGGTAGACAGAGGTTAAGTACTGAGAACATTTGGGCCTTTGGCAGGTCAAGTTGTCCATCTGTAAATGCCCTCCTGAAATACAAACACCAGACAAGTGTAGAGAAGTACAGTGATTGTGGCCAGCCAGATTTAGCTCCAGCTGTACCTACAGGCAGGCAGGTCAAGGCTCAACAGCTCCTGAGGGAGGTATCTGGGGGCATCGTGCGGGGTGGGCACAGCACACCTGTGTCATGCCCAGGGACCCCAGAAACAAGGGAGGCAGATGCATGTGGGAGTTACTGAAGGCGTCATGCACTGGACAACACAAATGCATTGATTTAATTAGACTTATTTCTGGCTGAGCTTAGAGGTACAGCATAGCCCCAATGTGCATGGTGGGACATGAAGGATTGGGGCATGCTAGAGTGGGGCAGTGGGTGGCAGGCTGAGAATGCACCCTGCATGGGGGAGCACACATCACGGAATTACAGAATCTGCTGAGTTAGAAAGGGCTCACAAAGATCATCAAGTCCAGCTCCTGGCTCTATGCAGCACCATCCCCAAGAGTCACACCATGTGCCCCAGAGTATACCAACACTGTGTGAACTCTGTCAGGCTTGGCGCTGTGACTGCTTCTCAAGGGAACCTGTTCCAGTGCCCAACCACCCTCTGGGTCAAGAACCTTTCTCCAACATCTGACCTAAACCTCCCCTGGGACAACTTCAGGCAATTGCCTCGGGTCTTGTCCTGGGAAGGGTCTGGAATTGTGCTTGCCTCTCCTCTGAGCCAGCCCACTGCTCTTGTGGCAGAGCATTTTGCTTCCTATGAGGTTGATTGCGCAGAGTGCAGTGGCTCTGGCTGACACAGTGTCCCACTTCCCCTCATTGTTCCTTCTGCCCAGACTCATAGCCTTTCTCAAGGGCATCTTTATTGAGGCAAATTGCACATTTTGGAAAGTGTCTTGGTACAGCCCTGTACACAGTGAGGAGGGTCAGCTCCATGCTGCTTCGCTGGGCTATTGTGGACTCCCGTGCTGTTATTTTCTGTTACTTCCCCACTGGTGAGTCCATGTCCCCGTGGTTTGTGGGGTTTCGCCGCCACACCACGTACTACAGCCTCACTGACTTATTTTGGTGCTATTTCTCAAAGACTCCATATCCACACAGCCCAAGCCAAGGGACTGGCAGCCAGGCACTGCCCACATGCCCTGAGGTGAGGTATTAACCAATATTAGCAGGTGAAAAAACAGTTTTATTGAGGCTGTGTTGGCAGGTGGACCTGAGCCTTGGTGTAGCCCTGGTTGGGCAGTTTGTGTGCAGCTGGATATTTGGGCAGAGGTCTCAGTGTGCTCCCTGCTTCCCTGAAGAGCAGAAGGGATGGGATGGGAAGACACACAACAGGAGGAGATATATAGCCTTAGTTTGTGTTGCAATTTGAGGTTGCACTATTAAGCACCTTTTGTTTCCAACCACAAGAGTGGCTGCAAAATGGTGGAGTCTGCATGATCCCTTACCTAACTCACAGAGAGGTTTTCTGAGGTTTAATCCATTACTATTCAATCCTCAGAGGAAAGGGGTAAAAAAGGTGTATTTCTGTCATCACTGACTGTTAGTGTCACAGTGTTGATTAAAAGCAAACAACTCAAATGTCAGATCTTAGACAAAAATAAGTTTAAACATTTTTTCTATAGTTTACAAGAGGAAATAGTACCTTTAGGCATGCCTACTGAGATTTGTGCCTTTTCACCGTATCTCACGTTGCTTTAAAACCTGTTCACATCCTGCTTTTCAGGACATTGTCCTCCTGTTAAGGAGGTAGGTATGTCAGCTCTGACACAGAAATGTGGCTGCAGCTTATGGGGCAGTTCAAGACCCTCTATCCCTTAAACCTTTCAAGAGATTACTGGCAGGACAGTTAAATTGATCAGTTAGACCTGAAGAGAGCCCACTGCCAAGCAGCTGGGCTGCACTCCCTGGCTGTGTAGGAGCTCCTTTGGGGACATGAGTGGCAGCGTGACATCCTGGCACGATGATGCCAGTTGCATTGTCAGGTTACTTGCAAGGTGTAAGACAGTGAAAAGGGAAAATAAAGAAAAGTATTAGTAATGGCTGTGAAAATTGAACTTTTATTATCTGTTCACTGTATACAAAACACCATTCTGCATAGTGATAACTCATTTGTTGTACAGTTGACAGTGCACATCAACAAACAAGTATTCAGAGGTATCCACTAAATGGGAAGTGCAGTGGTGGCAGTGGCCAGCACACGCTGAGGTGCTGTGCCCACTGCGTGCTGTAGGATGAAGTACCTCACAAGCACTTGATATGCCAGTAATATAAATGGGCTAACAAGCATCTACCCAGGAGCCAAATTAGGAATGAGGATGGAAAGCGCAGAACTAATGTATCTGATACACAATTGCCAGAACGATTAAGTTTTACAGAGGTGGCTAAGAGGATCCATATTTTTTTAAACACTTTAAATTTTAAAACTGTTAAAATTTACTGATAAATAACAGAATCTCACAAATCTTTTGGGGCAAAATGCTCCACATTTATTTACATATGAAATGTGTTTAATACAGTCGTAATGGACATAGTGTATAGTAACATCTGACAGCAGCAAGACTTTTAAGGAACCCAACAATTACTACTGTTTATCATGCAGCTATCTATATATACACAATTTGTTTTAAAAAGAAGTACAAAATTTTTTTTGTAGGGTTACATACAAGGTATAAAATGCAAAAACAAACTAAAAATATACTCTCACAGAGAACTCTATCTGAAAGGGACAGTAGGGTACCTTTTTGTACTTGTGCAAGCAAAACTAGTGGTGCTGGACAGGAGTTTGCAATGTCTGGCCGAGCTCCACAGGGTCTGTGCTAAAGCTGCAAGCCCCAGTTCCACTCCTGGCTGGGGCTGGCTCCTTCCCAGTTGTGGCTGTGTGTGAGAGAGCACCAGAACGTTTGGCAGGATCATGTGGAGCTGGCAAATCTCAACCCCTGCAGAAAGGGTTAACTATTTCTTTTCAATAACCAGCAAGGAAAATACATAATGCTGTGTACTCACTTCTATATGTTTAATAAATTACATGACATAAAACACCATCATTATAAACCTATTCCTCTAATTACATCTTATTTCTTAAATCCAGAGCAGCCCAGCCCTTTTGTAACAATTTGAGCTTTGATCACAAGCACCTGATGACCTAAAAAAATCACTTCATGATACATAGAGTTGTGCCTTTATACTCTTCAAAAGTACTTTACCACTCCAGGGTGTCTGCACCTGTTCTGGTGTTGCCACCTAAAAACCAGCACTTCATTTTACACATATTTTTTTTTATAATATATTTTGTAAGAAAAAGTTTAAAAGCTTCCTTAGACATTTGGAAGCCCAAGTTCTTCAATTTAATATCTACCTTTAGCTTGCTTCCTCTCTCCTCTCCCCTCCAAGCACCTCCTTCTGATGTACTTCTATTAGCTAAAATTTCTTTCAGAGGTATTCAGAAACCAAACAGTTTAAGAGAACCTAAGGAACTGCCCCAGCATTCAGAACTCTGTTTTAAAGAAACTTACTACAAAAGAACAGAAACAAAACAGAAAAAACCCAATTTTCCCACTAGATACTGATACAAACACATAACAAAAGAGTATAAAAATTATTAGTTTAAATATATACAAACTCTTTTCAACTCAAATACTGCTTCAATGGTTCTGAGGGTATAGACAATGAGGTGAAGGGGACACTTTTATGCAGAATATATTGCAACAGCCTGAACAGTACTGTTAACACTATTATACCTTGAACTTTCTGTAGCAAAAATGTCCTTAGTATTCCAATGTGGAGTGAGATTTCTGCATCCCAAACAATCTGATCACTTTTCAGCTGAACTCATTCTTTTGGACTTGATGAAGGCCATGCCATGTGTTCTCATGTGAGTGTTTAAGGCCGCTTCAGTTTCAAAAGTCTTTGCGCACACTTTGCATCTTCTGTCCGATGCCGCACTGTCGGATGAGTCATCCTCATGATTGGGCTTGTTTTCTTGCTGATTATCCTCCCCAGACCCGTTCTGTTTTGATACTGGCTGAGGCTCCTTCAGCTTATGTACAATGAAGAGGTGTCTGGAAAGGGACACATGAGATGTGTAGCAGAGTCCACATTCCCTGCACTGGTATGAAGAGCCATCAGATTTATGCTGAGGAATATGTTCATGAAACTGGAGAAGATTTTCTGTTGTGAAGCCACAAACTGCGCACTTGTGAACTTTAAAAACATTTATCTTCAGCTTCTTTAATGGCTGAGTGATTGCACCTCGTGGAGGTCTGAACTCCATTACGGGTTCTTCCAATTTACGCTTTGGACTAGGAACCTAACAAAAAGACAGAAACGGTGTATCATGTAAACATAAATATGCAATTCTTTTCATAACTATTTGTGACTTGCAAATGTCAGAACCTTCCCCTTGGCAGATTCCAGAGCAACTCTGATAAACAATTGTTTTGGGGCTCTACTTCACAGAAGATGAGACATTTATGGCATTGAAGTACCTGTATTTATTTAAAGATCCTGAATATATACCCACAAAAAAAATCATTCTCAGTGATTGAATGAGTCTTCTAAGTGATTACCTTTGTGTCTTCTTTTACTTCCCTTTCTTCCATATTGGCAGATTCAGTCATTTCTTTCACATCAGGGTCTTTAATGCCATGCATCAACTGAATATGTTTTTCCAACATCAACCTCTTGGTAAAAGTACGTCTTGAATCTGGGCAGTGCCTGCAGACACACACACACACACACACACACACAAACATTCAAGTGTCATGCTTAACAAGTGCCTTTTGTAGATTAGAAGAGTGGTTGTGTATTTGAGAGACTCCTGAAAACCAGGTTCCCCAAGGTGGATCTGCAAACGCTCAGCTCAGCCAAGTTTCAGATTTGTAGACTTTACACACCGCACTCTCGGGAGCCTGGCACGTTTCTGCAGGCAGGACAGCTGATTGGTTTGGCCTGTCCTGAGCATCTGAATGAATGGGACACTGGCTCTTACACAGTTAAGGAAAGATGTTCAACTAAAAATGGTTTTTGTATTCCATTTCTAAATAAATAAAAACAGAACTTACGAGCATGTATAAACCTTCCTAATGCCTTTGTGCTTGATACGATTGTGCCGACATAAACTATGGGATGAACTGAAAGATTTGTCACATTGTCGACAAGGATGTTTCTTCATTTGCTTTAAAGAAAATAAGAGAAAGACTTTCATTAAAAAAGCTCAGTAAAAGTGGTGCATGTGTTGAACCTTTTGATAAATAGGAAAGAAACATCACTTACCCGTTTTTGGTACTATACTTCATGTACACCCCCCCTTCAACAGCACTGTACAAGTCAGAGCTGGACCTCTTTCAAAGCAGTGTGGCCACCATGAGCTACACACATACACACACACCTGTCCCCAGCTGTAAACTGGCATCATGGACGGTGGGTGAGGAGAATTTCTTCCACCAAAGAAACAGAGAAGATCAGAGGACTAATTCTGGATCAGTAAAGGCAGCAGGATGAGGGATTTACTTTCCCTTCCCATCACCAAACCATGTCC
The DNA here is from genome assembly GCA_013397055.1 of Pachycephala philippinensis. Classification (NCBI taxonomy): domain Eukaryota; kingdom Metazoa; phylum Chordata; class Aves; order Passeriformes; genus Pachycephala; species Pachycephala philippinensis. The sequence continues at coordinate 69,816 of VWZT01008426.1, forward strand.
TCAGGTGCTGACTAGGAGCTCCTCAGCCACATACAGGGAGGGGTGAAGAGCATAGAAGGACCAAAACTGAACCTCACAGACACTGACACACTAACAGGGCTCAGAAAAGCCATGACAAAATGAGAGGTATGATCTGATGCCAACTTGATGGCCATCTGTTTGGGGAATTCTGTGGGGTGGATGTTGCAGCTGGTCAAGTGGAAGGAAAAAGGAAAGAAAGAAGCTGAGAAGGATGGAGCAGTCACACATTGTAGCTGTGTGGCAGTGAGCAGAGGCATCAAGCCCGTGGTCAGAGAAGTAGGAGGAGGATGATGCTCGGCAGGACCTGGGGGCACTATGGAGGGTAGCCAGCTGTGACCCCACACTTGTTCTAAGTTTCTTGGGGAGCCTCCAAATAGAGACCCAAATGGGATTTTGTATGCATTAGTTTCTACAGTAGCAGCCAAAAGAACTGAAAGATTAGTTTTGTTATTAAGTGCAGCACAATCTGTTGTACAGCATCTTGTCTTGACAGGAAGAGGATGATCAATGAGCAAGTTGGAGTTGGTAACTCCTACTTAGAAAACATCTGCCATTTCACAGAAACACACCTGCTCACAAGTCCTAGGAAGCTCAGCATATGCCTGCCTGGTGGAGGGCAGACACACATGATTCAGTTTCAGGCAGGAGTTGTACAGGCTTGTTGGAACAATCCCTTGTCTGGGCTGGTAACTTTTTTTTTTTGCAGCACTTTTAAGATCAGGCAGAGTCACACCAAGGTGGCTACAAAATCTCCTACCCGAAAGCTGGCTCCCTTCATCCAGGATCCTCAGGAGAGGATACAGAAAATGTGAATCTGTCTGTCTGTGTAGACAGTTCCCAATCAGGGCTGGAAACTCAAGGATCTGTCCAAAGAGTATATACATGGCAATACATCTCCTATGAATACCTCTGCATAATCCAGCCTGGGATCAGCTAGGGGTTACAGCTCTTTCACTCTGGTCCTGCAAAAGCAGAAATTAGATGTTTGAAACGAAGTATTTTCAAATACCTTGCATTACAATGGATTTTGTGAATAGCTCATGAATTGCTTAGTTACAGTTTTAAACAATCATTCTGCAAGGGTCATTTTAGAGCATTTAACCCGCACCTATCATTCTTAGGAAAATCAGACTATAAATTAGTTCCTCTATTTATTAGATCCATATAACATACTTGGTTATCTTACACTCATTTCTATTCTCTCTATAGTAAAAGTTTAGTTTTTCAACATAGTCTTTTAGACAGCTGACAATTATTGAACATTTTGACAGGTTGGGAAGGAATGTAGCACCTGGTCTGTATCCCCCATTTCTGAAAGACATGGAGCTGGATCTCTGTTCATTTGAATATCTATCTGACATGGAGTTGTATTTCTGTTCATTTTAATATCTATCTGCCTCCTGCATTATTCAAGGAACTGCTTGAATGGGGATTAAAAAACAGCACCTGAATGCAAGCAATGAAAGATGCCTTCAGGCCAGGATTTGAGTGCAACAATTATGTAATATTTCATAATAAGGGCTGTTCTTGAGATAACACTGCACATTAACATCAGATAGAGAAAGACACAGATTTAAAGCTAATATTTAGAAAGCATTATTGATATGTTACTAACCTTATTTTACATGCCTTTGGCTACTCTGCTGTGGATGGAATCAGACTGAATATCGCTCCCTAGTTCACTCTGAAGTGACAGTTTCATTGGGAGGTTGTGCTGCTTTGTTTTTAAGGATTGCATAAATGTACAATGCATTTGGTCTTAAACTCATTTCTGATTGCCAGTAAAATCTCTGCTGAGTTAATATTTGGGCAGCAGGAAGCTGAAGGAATGGGGTGGGAGTTACTGGAGGCAAGGATGCCGGGGTGCTATTTGCTTGAAGTTGTCCTAAGAAAATTGAAGATGACACTCAGTAGTCCAGCATTTTCAGCTTTTCCATAAAATGTTTATAAACAGAATAAAATAATTTTCAGAACAGCTTTAGAGATAATAACTGTAATAGAAACCTCTGGAAATGTGCAATCATTTATTACAACACATTAGCATCCTGGAAACTACGGATTTTCACTTGGGGTGTTTCTCCTCCACTTAGACAAAATAAGCCTATTATCCCTCCCAGTCCTGGTCTTTTGCTGCAGTGCAGCACAGTACATCAGTTTAACTCCCTGGTTCCCAGCTGAGGAAAGAGCCAGAGCATTGCCACCAGCACATAGCAAAGGTGAAGACTGGCTTGGCAGGTGGCTGCCACATGTCAGCAAGGGGCTGGAGCCTGCCACAGCTAAGCAGGGTTACTATTGCCTTCCTGCCTGCCAGTCCTTTTAATTTAATTCAACTGGAAATGCTATTGAATGCAGGAAGAACATCAAACAGTCTCTCTGCTGACTTGAGAATATAACATTCCCATATTTCACTTTCAGTCCATTTTAAGTATCTCAAGTCCAGCTGCTTTAAATACAAAATTTAACTTGTTAACTCAGCTGAACTTTCAAGTGTAAGAATAGAGCAACAGCTCAACTGTAGAATGTGTCTGCCTTTAAATGAAACACCAGTTGGCACTCACTGGACCAGTAAAACAAGACTGAGTCTCCACTCCCTGAGGCTAATAGGCACTGAGCTTCAGAACAGAATAGAATCAAATTGTTTAAGTTGGAAAAGATCTTTAAGATTGGGTCCAATTGTTACCCCAGCACTGCCACATTCACCACACCACCTTAAAGAGAGGGAACTGAGAAGGCACAAAGAAGAAATAAGAACCTGGATCAGATTAGATGGCTTGGATGAAATACAGCAATATCTCTCACTCTTTCCATCTTGAAAAAACTTTGGTACTGAATGAACAAGCCTACAATTGATTTTCTCAGTAGAATGATGTAGAAGCTGAAAAAACCTAAGCAGCCAAAGCAAAAAAGATGAAATAGATATAAGAACAGAGAATAATAATGCTGGGACTTAAAGGAATTATTTGCAAAAACACAAACAGAATTTAGAAACAAATACTTCACCTTTCAGGTTTATTTCACTTTTTTGTAACTGAATATATTCCTTTACCTTTCCATGTTCTTTCCTCATGTGGGAGATGTAAACGTCTCTCTGAGTGAAGAGCCTGTCACACTCCCAACATGTCCACCCAGGACTAGCGACTTTTTTAGGCTCTGCTTTCTTTATGGGAGAAGGAGATTTCTTCTCCAGCTTTTCTGTTCCGTTGACAGATTTTGTGTCCTCCTTGTTGTGACTGGCTGAGTTCTGAGTTGTGGGTTTAGTACTGAGAGGCAGATTTATCCCCAGGTTTGGTGGCCCCTCAACACTTTTCAAAGTTCCATGCATAGACTACAACAAAAGAGAGAAAAAACAGGTACAAAAATAACATAGACGTAGACAGTTGTACTCAACCAAAAGCTTTCAGTTACTTCTTTGGCATACTCTTATCATCAGATCACATTCTTAAAGAAACAGGGTTAAGTAAAGGCAAGACCTAGCATGGCCTAACAATAACCATCACCATACGCAGGTATTTCCACAAAAAAATAAGAGACTTACTTTGTAGGTTAAGTTTAAGTTGTGGTTTAACAGGGAGGAAAAAAGGGCTCAAGAAGTACTTTATGTTAAGTTCAATTTCTTGCTTTACTTACCTGACATATTAATTGAGCATCCTCATTCCAGACTATGTGACTGGAGTTTTCCAAGAAGGAAAGGCTTTTTTACTGACCAAATGATGACTTGGCATATTGGTAAATAAGACAAGGCAACATCACACAACTATGTAATTTATGATGTATTAACATTTTATGTTGAGGCTGAGGTTAAGCCCTGCCTTACTCCCCAGTCAGGTTATGAGCACGCTCATTTAGGGCTACCTTGCTAACAGCCCTTAGAAGCCAAAGTCTGTGGGGCTGACAGAGCCCCAAAGCAGATCAGAAGGGTCTGACCAGCTGGTCTCCAGCCCCTGAAGCTCCTGGGTGGGAAGCTTTCCTCAGGGACTTATGTCTACACTTTAAGTCAATGGTCAGTAAGAAGGGAAGAACTCCTCCTTCCCCCATTTCCAAACCAGTGGAGTGTGCTAGTGTGACACCTGAGCTTTCCAACAAAGTGACTTGTTCAGGAAGGGCTGGAGGGCTTCAGCTGTGTGTCCGAGTTCCACACGTGGATGTGGACACAGCAGGAATGAGGCGGGTTGTGGGCCAGCAGGGATGACTGCAGCCCAGAGCTAATCCACTACTGAACAGGGCAGTCTCACATCTGAAAGGTTTGTCCTTTACCGGGACAGCGTTCTGATCCTCTCACCTACTAACCCTTACTATAACCCTTTTGGAGGATACGTTTAACCAACCCAAACAGAATTATTTTTCCTTCAGGTAAAACCCATTCAATACATTCTTGATTCTGGGAATATAGGAGTATCAACCTGATAAAAGTTCTTTTGTAAATACTTTGGCTCTTGGGACTACCCACTGGCTCTAGAGCAAGTATCAACCTCATCAGTAGAACATGTTGATTTAACAGCTTTTAAATAGAAGAAAAGCCAGTAATTAACCCCCCTAAACTGTTAGTAAAAAGCAAAGTGCACAGGACCAACAACTAAGAGCAAAGTGCAGGTGTGTAATGAAGGAGTAGGCTGGCTTTAGTATCCTACTGCACAGGGGACAAGGAAACTAGGTTCCTGTACTCTCAGGCATCTGAAGCTGACCTGGAGATTCCATTCCAGCCTAACCCGTCAGCATGTAAAATGTTAGTGCTCAACTTTCCAAATGTCTTTTAAATACAATACTTGAAATTTCATTTCTTATTTGAAACTACACCAAGAGCATTAAAGCATAGTATGAAGTCCCAGTGCTGGCCAAACAGGGAGTATTATACCTCCGGGCCATGCCAGGCCAGGCCAGTGCAGTCCTTTACCACCTGCTCTCACTGGCTGCTGGAAATTTTCTTGTAGCGAGTTATTACAGGAAAATGAGACATACATTTTGCCATCAAGAAATATTGACATCTGCAGGAATTATTCTGGGTTATTTTCTGTAGCTTTAAATAACCTCCTCCTGAGCTTCCTTCTGTCCCTTTTTGTCCTACTTTCACCCAGGTCTCTCTACCTTGATGGTTTATGTCTAGCCATACCAAACCATTACCTTCTGTGCAGCTGAGCTCTGCCTCTGGCACTCATACTCTCCCTGAGTCCTTTTGTGCTTTTATCCTCTCCCCGAATCCTTTTCTGCTTTTGTCTATAACCTGTTACTGTTTTTTTCAGTCCCCCTTAACTGAACTCCAATTTACACTGCTTCGCTCCAGTCCCTACTACTATACACACATCCTAAATGCAAAACCAGCAATGCTGCTACTGCACATGTATTCTCTAATCCTCTAATTTTAGTCTCAAAAATGTCTGAATCATTTACAGTGAATCATGCTAAAACCCCACTGGTTGAAAGTTCAAGTACTGGCATAGAACACTAAAGCCAAAGAAGTTAAGTAGTGCCCAAGTAGCTGAGCATATCTTTAAAATGTGAGATGCTGAGCAGCCTGATTTCTGTAAAGATAGCTTCTGGCCCTAACTGCAGTCAGATTGAGCTCCTAAAAGTGTTGTCTTCAGGTCTTACAGAAGTACTTATGTACAGATATAATGATACTTTTCCAGTAATATCTGAGTCAGAAAAACTAATTACAGAAACAAGATATACAAGACAAGAATTTGCTGATTTAGTGAAAAAAACCCCCAACCATCTGAGTAGATCAAAGGAAATAGAAAACAGAGCTTTGCATTGCTGCATGAGAGAACCATCTAAGGTATCTTGCAGTAAACATGCAAGAACCAGTGCTACTAGTTCAGAAACAAAGAAAATATCCAGTCCTTGTATTTCTGAACATCTTGGCTCAGCCCTTCCGTCATCTCCTCCTCAAGCTGAAGACTGGCTTTAAGACCACCTGTTTTTTTCAAGACTTGTGATCTTATTTTCAACACAATGTTGGAGAGTTCTATGGTTACACATGCCATAGTTGGGACTAAAATGTAAAATGATGGTTTCAGCAGCCAAAAAAGATGTCTGGTTTTCCACTTTGCTGTAGAGAAATTGTACTCAGAAATTGTGTCACTGCCAGAGAAATGCAGCCAAGCTCCATGGTGCTATTCTGAACTGTAGGGCTGTGTTCAGGTACCAGGGGTTAATAAGGCATAAAAAAACTCAGCTTTGGTCTGTATGATATGAGGTAACAGTCTGTGTCAAACACACAGCTAACAAATGATAGTCAGGGGGCTGCTGATCCTTAAAACCAGGAGTTACAAGGATCACAGTGAATCTTCAGCTGTTAACGGTGTTTATGAGGAAATCCACTTGGAGTTTTTTTTAAAGCACACATGTTCATGTTCATATGTGAACACACAGAGATAACCTCTACATCTAGCAACATACTGCTTCCTGGTGAATTCTGAACATCAAAGGTTTGATTTTGTGATGCACTCAGCATTCTCAGCTCCTAACAACTGGAATAATACTTAGAATACTGTCAATAAAGTTAAGTATTTGTTAGGATTGTACTACCTGAGATATTCCCAGTACACCAAAATCAACATTCTTACAGAAAAACGGACTGAGTGATCACAGATATGCTGAAGACAAGACAAAATATAGCATTTTAACATTTGAGAACAATATTCACAGATTACCCCCTCAGAACTATTAACATCTCTCTCAGCAGTCTTCTTGTTATTCTGTGCCTTTTCACAGTATGTTCTCACAGCATATATGGCATGATAAATGGTATCTATGAAGGAAACAAGAGAAGATGCCTACACACCTTGATATGATCCATCATAAGCTGTTTCTGTGCATATAGAAGAGAACAGTCTGGACACTTGAAAACAGACACCTTCTGGTTTTCAATGTGCTGATCAAAGTGGCGATAGAGCAAAGGTTGTAGAGTAAACACAGTGTCACACATAGAGCATTTATATATTATTCTAAAAACAGAAGTACAATAAACAATGTCAGTCATGTTGATGATCTATTTGCAAGAATCATGACGTTAACTTTTTTCTCATCACAGATAAGATCTGACATGTTTAAGCAATCGTTTCACACTGCCTGAAGAAAGTTAAACTAATTCAAAACATCCTTCAATTTCAAAATATGGGAACAGTAGAAGAAACAGGAAAATAGAAAAAAATAATTTAAAAACTGCAAACAAGAAGCCAGAAAACAACAGCATGTGCCAGTTATATATACAACAACAACATCTGCTTAGGATACTCTGAGTTCAACATCGTCAGTTTCTGAACTCACATTGTAGCTAAAGGATAATATCCCTACTCCAGGTTACAAAAGCAGTATGTTTTAAGGGAGTGATTCATTCGATAGTAGTTAGTAACATACTTCAAGATAAATATAATTTTGGCAATGCTCATGCCTTTGAGGCTCCTGAATGCCAAGCCTAGACTCTGTCAATGCCCTGAAGCTCCAACAGTGCAGGACAGGATTTCCTTGATCTGCCATTCCAAGCCTTGATGAATCTGTCATAGAAATGTAGAGACACCACCAAACTCTTCCGCTCTTGGAGCACATGTGACTTTTGAACTTAGGTCCCTCAGCCTCCTGTTCTGACAGCAGTTTTCTAACCACAGATCATCAGATGAGAGAGAAATCTAAGCCATCTAATCTGTAGTGCTGCACAGAAAGTTTAGCTAAAATAAAAGAAACCCAACCACAGGTGCTTAGTACAGCAACAGGTGCTTCCCCTGTCCTAAACAGTAACTTCTGCTAAAAAAAAAAACAACCCACAAACCCCGCTGCCTGCTACAGTGCTAAATCTTCTCATTAGCCACATAAATGTTCCCAGTCCTTTCCATATCCCTCTAAGTAATTATCACTGATAGTGCATTGTTCCAGAGCTCTAGGGATCACTCTGCACTGTGTTTTGAGACTACAAGAACATGGGCACTCCTTCCATGTCCTGTAATTCCAAATGAAAAGCAGTACACTTCTTCATATTAACTGGGAAATACTTTTATTTTTGTGGTATCGAGTGGTGCCAGTTTCTCACATGCGCTAAGATAAATGTATTATTTACACAGCAACCTCTGATGATCAATGTACTATTGTCCTGCTTTCTGTAGTGAACCCTTCACTGCAGATCTGCAGTGAATCTGCTACAAAAAAAATCAATGTCTTTCTGAATTTATCGCATATAAAAAATTGTAACTGTCTAAAAATACCAAGAGTTGAATCTATGTATTTTCTATGGCAGCTAAAGTACTTTATTCTGCTTTCACAGAAGCAGAACTATCTGGTAAAGATCCGAATTTCAGACAAGTCTCTGGGCAATGACTGTACTCACTTAAATTCATACCAACACACCTTGCAGTATGAGTTATGACTATACACACCTGGAGTATTTCCTTCAGACACAGCAAAAGCATGATTTTCAATCCTTAACAACATACATGCAACCATGTATGCTGGTTTGTTTTTTTTTTTTTCATTTAATTCAAGTAGTCAGTGTTTAACATGCAACTGCCTAAAATCCTATTCAAAGCTTAACGGCAGTTGTGCTTCCACAGGATGACATTTACAGGGATGCTGAAGTAAGTCAGGCAGTTCATGCCATGCCATGCCATGCCATCCCCAGGGTGGTTACTCAGCACTGCTCGTGCCCCACAGTACACACCAAAGCAGGCACATGGCCTTTTCACTTCCCAAAAATCTGTTTAGCAAATTCACATATTATCTTGGAAAAAATATATGTGTTATCTCACAGGAAAATACTTTCAATCACATAAAATATATTTAGCATTTGGAAAGCTTCTGCACCAGAGGACAGTATTTCTCCTTCCCAAATTTTTCTCTCTAAAAAAAGAACTTGTGGGATAATACACTTTTACCAATAGTGCAGTAAATATCCATAATTCGGCTTGATAAACAAGAATTTCTCCAGTATTCAAAAAGAGATCAGCCATGAAAAATATTTTAGTGCCATTCCTAGACACTGTTTACTGAAAAAAAGAAGGTCACCTCTGTGGCTTTCTGGGAAAACAAAGCTTAGAGTATGTTACGGGAGAGAGCTTCCCAGAATTGAAAGACAAGACAGCCATCCATTTCCCTATATTAAAATAATCTCATTTCATCCCACTGAGAATCCCTGCATAAAAAAGTCATTTTTCATACACCAAATAGTTTAGTGCATCTGTTCTGAAGCAACTGTTTGTAATGTAATTGTAAATCACACAGTTCCAAGTAAATGCCAGAGGCAGGCAGCCAGATTCCCCAGGAATTCCTGTAAACACAGGAGTGTGACCTACTACAGAGTCCCTCAGAAGCCATGGGGTCCTGGCACTGCTGAAGCCATGGCCAGTGTCCCTGGACTGTGCCACACACCTGGGGTCAGGAATGAGGCTGGCAGGCTTGCAGTGGGTGCCAGTCACACAGCGTGCGTGCTCCATGATGCAGCACAGATAACCCAAATGTGAACGTATTGCCTCAAATACAACCTGTCAGCTCTGCTCAGCACTAGGCAGGCCAAGAACTCTAAGCACTGCAAGGGCTGGAAAAATCCTACCGGTCACTCTACATGCATTTAAGGCAGCATCTAGATTAAAAGTGGCAAATTTAAAGGAAACACCACTTCTTAAGAGGAGCGCTCAACTATGGATTCTGTGACTTATTACTTAATAAAATTTCATTTCATTTTTTATAATCAAAATAGATTCGTAAAGAAATAAAATTGTAAGTGCATCTATATGGAAAGAAAACTAATGAAAAATACTTAATTCATGAACCTGATCAGAAACAGTTTGGCAGATCCAAGCACAGTTCACTTTTCCTATGTGTAGCATCTTGTACAAAGAGCGATTAATCTTTTGGATTTCTCTAATGAGAACTGTGGGAACCTGAAAAAAGTTTTAAATGTTGGTATCTCACAGCCTCTGACTGATGATACCATCCTGAATTAAAACAAGGTATCATTTCCCACTAGGCAGAAATGCCTTCATTTGGTATCAACATGGCAAATTTGTTGCCACTTTGCTTTGATAAAGGTGTAAACAACGAAAAATCTCCTGTTAATATGTTAGAAGAAACAGTGAGAAACTGAACTCTTAGGAACGCTGGTTATTACATCACATGACACCTTCTATGTTCTTGAGCCTGCAAGTTGTTAGCGTGCTGGTGCTCTGTGCACACCCTGGAGAAAACACAGAGCTCAATCCCTGACTGTTTGCTCTGAACAGTGCACTTGCAGCAGTGAGGAATAAGGAGATGGAGGAGAAGGGGTGCTCAGAGAGCCTCAGACCTGAGGGCTGGAGGAGTTTGCACATACAGCAGCACCTGCTGTCTTCAGCAGAGCCCACCAGTGTCCAACAGCTTTAAAAAAAGACCTCAAAGCCAAGTCCCACTTGTACCCTGTGTCACTGCCTTCAGCAAATTACCACCTTTATGGACAACTTTCCTAGCTACAGAACAGAACCACTTCTGCTCTAAGCCAGAAAGAGATTACCTATTGGAAAAAAGCTTATATAAACAGATAAAATCGCTTTTTCTCAACTTTTCAACCACGTTACGAAAATCACCACATAAGCACTGATGAGTCTTAGCAGCTCTTTTTGTAATCACATTATTTTAATTCATGGTAAAAATGCAGATGAGCTAAGCAGATTAAAACATCAGAACGAGCAACACTCTGGCCACCTGTCCAAATCATTTGTGTAATTACATTTTGCAATCACTCTCTTGTGGCATGCAGTACTTAAAGACCTGCTAGTGCATTCAGAGAAATGTCACCTTGCCCAATGAACTGCCAGCTGAAAACTCATGAAAGCACTACACAAATCCCCACTACCAGCAGGCTGACAAACTGGTGGCTGTCAGAGGTGACTGTTACGACTGCAAGGGACAATGCAATTTCACAGCTCATTCAAATGCAGGCTAGTGCAGTAGAAGATGAATTTTTCTTACTTTGGTTCGCCTATCTTGATACCCGGGTGTTGTGTATAGGCATGGGAGTGTGTGCTGGGAGCAGATTTAAATGCCATGGGACAGATAGGACACTTGTAAAAGACTTCACAGTGACAACCTTGAATATGAGACTTGAGTGCCGCCACGTCAGAGTACACAACATTGCAGTGCACGCAGCTGCGGAGAGAGTGGAGGAGAGTCAGTGCAGCCCTGCTTTGAGCAGTGCTGGATATAATCAACACAAATTTTCAAGCGAAGGGAAGAGAGAAACACACATGGATAAAAACTGGATAAAACTATATTGCTCTGTCAATTTAAGCAACCCCGTAAGAATCAACATAACCAGCGATTTGTGGATCACAAAGTAACGGGAAAGAAATTTCACACATTTTCATTTGAAAATCTAAGAGATACAAGGTCAGAATATGTTTTTATGTTATTACAATAAAACAGATAGAAGAGTCAACAGACAAATACTCTATTGATTGCAGAAAGAACACTTAAATCCTCTGCAAATTTGGAAAGAGATTTTCCAGAAAACATTTTTATCACATGCAGAGTATTGTTTGAAGTAAACCACAGCAATTTAGAAACTACCACCAAATGGAAAACCAGTAAGGAAAATATTTTCACCATTTCTCTTGTTTAGATTTAATGAAGATATACTGGTAATGATTTTCTGCACATGTAATCAAATCAGCACTTGGATTGAAACTCAGGAAAACTAAACCAAATCCCTACTATCAGATCAATATATCATATTGGAATTCGGAAAATATTTTTCAAAAACATACTTCTACTGTGTCGAAAATCTGTGACCTTTCCGCATCTATTCTAAAATGAAACGATTAAAAAATTGAATTAATATTAGAACATAAGAATTTTTTACACAACGGTCCCCTTTAATGCCCTACATCTCCAGTACCAAATGCTCCCAAATCAGTCCAAGAACATAGTGCAATCAGCAATTACCTGTCAAATGAGACAATTTCTCATTGATCAGTATTTTGCAGTAAGACTTTTACAAACTCTTCAAACGCAGAAGGCCTCCACCCTTCCAGAATTTTAATTTTAGCACCTATCATGACAGTATGATTGCTGTCATATAAATGTCAACTTAATTTTTCAATAGTTTTAGTGCCCTGATGATAGCAATAAAACAGGAAATACAGTTCTACATTGCATTCAAGGATCCCATTTTCCTTTTAAAATTTATCACCCTTGATTTTTATGAACTATAATCCTTTCTTTTTCTGGGCATCTACTTTATACTCTTAATACTATTCATTGAGTTTATACCCATCTAATCTCTGCTTACCAATGCATTCTCTAAAGCAGATCACTCTGGTCTTTTTTGGCTCTGTTAAGATCTTCTGTGCTTGTACAGAGCTGAACACTTATTCACAGCCATACACAGCGTGATGCTCTCAATAACACATCTACTCCTCAGTGTCCCTCCAGAGAGCCAGGTGGTGTTTTCACCTCACCATGCCACAGCTTGACTTTATTCTCTAGTGATGCCATTTAACAGCTGATCCTCAGCATCCACCATTGTATATTACACAGGTCCTAAGGACCAAGCCTTCCTCTCAGGGACTGTTCTTGCTTTCACCTTGGCAGGATGCGGTGAAACTTCAGGCTAAAATTTTCAGCTGATTCAGTGCAGACAACTAGCCTAAATCACTGGAATCAAAGGGAACTTCTTGGCAGCAGCCCTTTGGAAAGGCAGGACGGTGTATGGTGCTCCTTAGGCAAAAGCACCACATTTCTAAGGAGAGGCTGAAGAGTCTAAGGAGGGAGACAGTAACATTCCCAGAGACTGCTTTTGCTTGCCTGGATGACTTTGGTTTAGTCTCGCCAGATCAAAAAATTCTGACTCAGTGTGACATGAGATGTTTATGAGACATCTTGAGAAGTTTAGCGACTTAAGATTCCCAGTGCAGGATTTGGGATTCTGCTGGTGTTACTGGGGCAGGCCAGGAGCCCCTAAGAGGTGATTCCATGTACAAACCCAAGAGAGACTGGTTAGAGGGAAGGGCAGTGGAGTGCAGGAAGCAGATGGAGGAAATGCAGGACAAGACAGACTAGTGCTTGAGAGGAAAGGGTACCCAAAGAAATTAGAAGAGCTTGGAGTTGTGTCAGCCCATGGATTCAAGCTGAAAACAGAGGCTTGATGCAGTAAAAATGCTTTCTTCCCTTTGGGGAAGATTGCACAGCCATCCTGGAAAATGAACTGTGGCACCTTAAGGGTGAAAGGAGCTACCTGCCCTAAGATTTAGAATGGCCTTTTTCCAGGCAGACAGGGTAAAGTGGATGTGTTTTAGGAGTCCTGAGCAAAGCTCGGGGTATGGGCAGCTCTTCTGATCTCTTGCTGTGCTGCCTGCCATTCAGTGCAAGGAAAATTCTAAGAGGAAACATTTCTTCAAGTCTTTCAAAACTAAACATTTCTATGAAATGCCTCTGCTCCCCATTTTCTCAGTGAGTTGCCATTACAGGGGAACAGAAAAGTCAAAGGAAAACTGAAGAGTGACAAAGGTGAACCAAAAGACAAGGCTGTTTGAGAAAGGTAATTTACAAGTGATGTAAAGCCAAGGAATCTTGACTTCCCACAGAAAAGAGAACAACCAGACAGGTGCAGTATGCCCATCAACATCTCCACCACACATTCTGGAAGTACTGAAAATGACTGTTCTACCAGAGAACACAGTCTAAAATGCAATGTTTTGAAAAAACTCAAGAAGTTTTTTTAAAAACCTGAAATTAAGACAATGCATCTGAATTCTCTAGACTTTATAAACTGTGAAGTCCTGAATCTGTGTGACACTGGCTAATATTCTAATTTAATCATATACAAAAGTGGATGCCCAAAACAAAGCAGAATCTTAATGTATTTATTCCAAAATTTTAGTACTAATAGTACTGTTGCCATGACAACCTTAAACCCATGAAGCTGGTATTGTCCAAATAATGCTTCTGAAAATGCAAAATCACTTTTTAAAACCATAAATTATACATAAATTGACAACAAAAGGAATCATTATACTGACCGAAACCCAACTCTTCGGGTATAATGCAGGCAGTTCTTAGTGACATGGGTCTGGAAGTGGACAGATCTGCAGATTGCTCCACATTCAGGACACGTGTATGGAGATTTATGCTGATGAATTCTCTGGTGTGATGCAAAACTGCACTGGTTAGGAAGCAGCATCTGGCAGATATTGCATGTCTTCTAAATGATAAACCAGAATAGATGAGACAAAAGGTTTGGTTCAGCTCTACGTAACGTCTTGTGTCAAACACTGCAATATAGCAAATAAAGGTTAAATGTCATAACTGGGATGGGATGCAAAGCAGTAGCCAAGTACAAACACAAGCCCTGCTGAGAGAGCTGGCAGGTGCTGGAAGCCAGACTGACTGGCATTCTGGGCCACAAAGCTCCTTCATACACCACTGACCACGGGAGATGCACATGGGTTTATAGAAATATTACTCAGGTGCCTTCCCAGATTACCTTGACAGTGCAAGGGGCCAACATACAACTCCAGAATCAAATTATTACTATCGTCTCTTATGGCTTGGAACTTGTGAATCTCACCAGTGACTTGCAAAAGTTTAAAATCAAACCCAAGACTCCTTCATGACATCAGTATTTTTTGAACATGTATTTGCATATTTTTAGGAATGTTCTCTCTAAGAGTCTAGCATATGTAATGATGTGTACACTCTGCAAGAATATTGACCAAAAAAGGATCTCCAGAGCTGCATTATAAATTATTTACTAACATATGCATGAAGAAATCCTGAAATAAATGCTCTGGGAGCACTGTGGCCTGGTGTGTTCGAACACAGTCTCCGTACTGAGTTCTCCAATGTCCTGACACAGCAAGATGGCAAAATGCAAACCATTAAATATACAGCATGTTGAGCAAAGAAAACCTGCCATCACTGCAATGCAGGTTCCACTGGCACTCCTGCCAGCCCACTACAGTAGTGTTCAGCATGGGTACATGTACTGCTCTACTGCAAGGCTCTGCCCAAGTTCAGCTAGCTACAGGGATTTCAAACTGGCACCTGCTCAGAGCCTTTGGGATACATTAAGGCTGTATTCAGACACACAGAAATACTCACTTTGAAATGCCAAACACTTGGCCTTAATTGACCGAATAGTGGCCAGAAGGGAGGGACTCACAGCCTCAGGCTGACCAGAACTTTTTGGGGTGTTAACTTTGTCTTAAGTTCAGCTTAAAGGCAAAACCCTCTGACCGGTCATAAGTGCCACATTTACTGGGCTCAGTACCATTCCCCAAATCTCTGCTTGGCTGTTCCTGTATTAACAAGCTGCAATACAATACTGGAGAATCTGGAGCATTATTTGATTACGTAAGAAAACAGCAAACCAGAACTTCTTACTCCAGTAACAGAAACATTTGGAGGTTTCACAGTCCTTAGAAAGCCTTTGGCTTGCAGGACTCCTGAAGGAAACCGGGATGTAATGCCACAGAAGAGCCACACAACATTCCAGCCCCAGCTCAGTGATCTTCCTGATTTTGCAGCAAGCTGCCAGACTCATCTCCTGACCCGACATGCCAATAATGCTCTTAGTTAAGGCTCCTGCTCTGCTATTTCAACGAGTACAGAAAATGTTTAATTGTAACTGATTACAGTAGAACAAGAAGCATCTACTGTGAAATTCTGACATTCAGCATGTTTGCTTACCATTTTATTTTGGGCTTAAGGTGGCATTAACTTCCAGTTCTCTCATTCCAACCCACACCAAAATAAAACACAGTTTGTGAAAATCATCACCTGCCTGCATTTAAAGTCAAAGTTTCAGAAAAAAAAAAAGGGTTAGAAGGAAAAATGGGGAGGTGGAAAATAAAGATACACAAGAACGCTGAGTATGAAGGGAAATGAGCTATGTAGTTTCCATGGGAGCTATATACTCCTATCTGTAACTAAAGAGAAATATTAACATTCATTAGCCCAGATTTGCTGCCTTTTTCCCCCAGGCAAGTAGATGAGGGTTTCATTCAGCCAGAAAACCTGTCAGTGAGTCAGGGTTAATAGTCCTTTACGTTAATATTCCTTTAACAGGAATATTAATGGCAATAAAACATTACAGAAAGTTAACAACTTTATAGGGAACGTATTTTCATTGCTAGGATTGTTCTACCATTGTTTATTTTAAACAAAACATTCTACCTTCATAACAGGAGTATAAGAGCAGCTACTTACTCATTGAAAACACAAAACTATACACTGTCCATTTCAGGAGCAATTAGATGGGCTCTAGAAAGAACAGTAAGCTGCAAATAATCTTTTTTCCTATTACTTGTTTGCAAAGTCTTTAAGTGTTTATTTTTATTCTTTCTTCCTTCCTTCCAAAGAAAAAAATACCAATCTCAACTAACTTCCCTGTCTTCCCCCTACAATAATGGCAGTTTTACAGCAAAAAGCCAGTCCCAAGCACTAAGAAGGAAAGCAAGCCAGAGCATTTCTTATCCAAGCTTCTCAAGAGGTAACATCTAAAGAAAAAGCAGCAAAATACTTAAATGCCTATACAGAGTATTTCTTCAGGAAATACTACCCCTACAGGATGCCACCAAATACAATGTAAAAAAACAGCTGCTGCTTGACATATGAAAAAGACTACAAAAAGTGATTAATTAATATTTAAAAGGATATTTCAACAAAGAACATTTAAAACTACATTTATTAAGAGTGTTCTTTTCAAATGGAAGAACATGAAATTAGCTTCTTTTCCTCCAGTGCTTTGCACTGTTTTTTTTTAAACCTGCAGCTCCTAAAGCAGAGTGAGTTTCCATGAGGAGACACAAACACCCTGACAGGCAGCAGGCAATGCCAGCTGCTCCTGCAGCTCCAGGGGCTTCCCTCCTTGATCAGCAGTACCCACACTTCTCTCTCCACCTCCCTGCAGCTGCATTTTGACATTCTGTGAACATCACAATTGCTTTCCTTTAGTAAATCACCAGGATAAACAGTACCTAACAGGACATGTATGGAGAGCAAACTCAGCAGCAACAGGGAAAAAGCACCAGACAGAGGGAGAAAGGGAAGGCTAAAAGATTTAGTTTACCTGGCCATAAAGACAAAAAACCCCCCACCCTGAAAGTGAGAACATCACTTTATCTTTGTTCTCTTTCCATTTCTATTTTAGTCTCATCCTCCCAACCTGTTCTCCATCTCTCATGCAATTGCTTTGTCTTGGGGCCTTCTTACTTACTTGATTTTCCAGTACCAAGACCAAGAAGTTTTTGCAAGGACTACTGGATCTTAGATGGAACGTTACCTAACGGGCTTATTATGCGCCAGAAAATCAGTTAGCTAAAAACCTGAAGTAGCTCGAGCTGGTGCAGAATTTACTCATGGTCAGCCATTAGATCCCGTTCAGAACTGCAGCAACATCTATGGATGAACATGTTCTGCTGAAGGAAACTCTCCTACGTAGGCACACTTGTAGTAACTTACAAAGAGAAATTCATTTGCATGGTATTCCACTGGGAATCCAGGCTATTTCAGTCTAACTGCTAGCCAGTTAAAGGGAGGAGCTAAGGCAGAGCCACATAATCAAGGTTATTTCCACGTGCAAATCTCTTTACATTACTACCTGTTGTGGTAGGTGCTGTGGAGCTGCTTCGTGGTACAGAATAGGTCTTATGTGTAGTGAATAGATCCTGACAGGAACCTGCCTGTGCTCCTAGGACTAGTGCATTTTTTCCTAACTACAGGACTTAAAAATCTTTAGCCTGTCCACTGTTGTGTGATTCCTAGGAATATTCCTGGGGCATTCCTGTCTTGAGCTTGCTTGCAGGTTTTCAGCTTCCCCCGCAGCAAGAAGCTGGAGCACCAAGCTCACCTGAATGCTTTGAAACACACCAGAATCCCTTTTAATTGGCACACCCCAACAGAGATCCAACCATATCATTTAATTAACCACCTTCACTCTTCCAGGATTATAAAATACATTGCACAGTGATTAATATTAAATTTTATTGAATGACGTATTTCTTTCAGGTCAGGCCACATACATTAGTAAAGAATTTTCAAATGGTTTTTAAGTTGAACTCATTAGCACTTGTAAGAGGAAAAGAAACCCAACCAACTAAATCAATGGTCACACAGAAAGGAAGGCGTGCCAGTGAGAACAGCACTTTGCACTTTCTGAGGAAGAGATGAGGCAAACAGCAGGCATTCTTGTCAATAGTCAGTGTGCCATTTGTCATTGCCTGAGTCCCTCCCTGCAGGTGAGGGGAATGCCTTGCTCACTTAGGGCACTTGATGAAAACTCTAAAACCTGAAGACCAATCGAGAACGAATCACTTAAAGCTATCACTCAGGTTGAATAGACAGGCTGTTAATGAGGGTGCCAATTAAGTGGATTCCACGGGTTCGTCAAATTCCAAAGCACAGAAAGAAGCATTAAAATAATATTAGTAAAACACATTATTATTTTCTGTAGTATAATGTTCAGCTCTAAGAAAGCTAATGCTAAATTTTAGCAAAACTATACAGTGTCAATTTCAGACTTCAGGGCCTAAGAAGATTCTAAGAAAAGTCTTACTTAAAAAGTGTTGACATTCACTATGTAAGTGCTTGCAAGACTTTTTGTGGTTTTCGTTTATCATTTTAATCACAGAGGTTCAGATAATTAACAGCTAAATGAAAGTAAAAACATATCCAAAGTCTCCTAGGCTTATAGATGAAACATTGGAATGTAAACATAGGATACTCTACTTGTCCACTTGTGTCTGCGGCCTGCTGGAAATGAGTTGCAAGAGATGTCTCATCTTGGAAAACTTCATTGCACTCCAAACACTTTAGACTATGTCTACAGAGTTTCGATGGATCTTCATCTAGCGGCATAGCTGGAATGACAGGAGAGCTCGTGGGGGCCGAGATCACTGTCCCAGTTAAGCCAGACTGGATCTTTGTTACGGAGTGCGTGCCAGCTCCCCCTGGGCTCTGGAGCACAGCCGCAGCAGTATTGCTGGAAGGAGATGCTATCATTTGATCTGCTGGGACTGGTTTTAGGATCAGGTGGGAACACTGCATCACGACGCCTTTCTCCTTGTGCCCACGAGCATGGGACAGGAGACTGCATTTATTGTAGAAAACTAAATTCTTTGTACAATGATTACAAGTCACTTCAATTCGCACACTTCTCCTGTCATAATGCTGGGTCAGGCTCTTCTCGAGAGCAAATGAGTCGCCACACTCCAAACACTTGTAACCTCGTGTTGGTAGCGTGATTCCGGCATTGGCAGGGGGGCTAAGGTTTGGGATGTAAACTGGTACGGGATTGACACTGCTCAGCACCTTATTGAATGCTTCCACTACAGAGCTCTGTAGAGATGACACCACCTGCACTCGAGACACTTTTTTTGAAGGCTGGGAGGCTGCTGCAGAAATTATTGCCTGCTTGATTTGCTGCTGGGGTTTTGTTAGCACTTGGCGCAGTTCAGAGGTGGTTTGAGCACCCTGAGGCAAAAGGTTAAGGTTGGCAAGATGGACTGTCTTTGGCACAAGTTTGGCACTGGCAAGGCTCGATGCTGGCACCACGACCGTCTGCTGCTGGATGGCATTGGCAGCTTTGATAATGGCACTGCTGGCACTCTGCACGGATGCGGCAGAGATGACAGTGGCTTTCACTGTGGTGTTGTTAGCTAGCTTCAGATTGATCACTTGGGAACCTGCTGTTTTCACTGCTGAAACAGGTAGGAAGGCAGTAGCCACGGGTTTGATAGTGACCTGTTTGGGGGCAAGTTCTGCAGATCCAACTGCATTGGTGACAACAGAGGACTGCAGAGGAGCTCTGGGAGGAGAGGAGAGAACAGCAGCGGAACTTGGTGAGGACAGGAGAGATGTCATGGAGGTTACCATGGAAGCAGTCTGCTCTGGCTTTTTACCAGAGTCCAAATCAACTTCTGGCAACACTCTAGTAACAGTTCTCTTGATCTCCCCAGAAGAAGTCTTGATGGTTTTTATGCGAACCTTAGGAATTGCTGGTGTCGACCCTGGGGGAGAAGATGGAGACCCTTTGCTACTGTTCTCACTTGAGACGCTTCTGGGACTATCGGGTGGTTTGACAGACGGCTTCTTAGCACCATCAATGAGACTCTGAGACTCAGGAGATTTTTCAATAGCGCGGGGACTTTCACTCATGTCTTTTGGTAATGGAGAAGACTCTCCTGAATTAGACTGTAAATCTTTACTGCTATCTGTAGCTGCCTTTTTAGCACTCAGTGCTGCGATTGCAGCAATACAGGAAGAAAGCTTTGCTGATGACTTCGCTTTGGACTGGGAAATGCTGGCAAGATTTGCATCACTTTTTTCAGCACTCAGTTTTCCATCAAGTACCCTGTTTTCAAGAAGCTTCTCAGAATTGTCTTTTAGTAACTTGTCCTCTGATTTTCGAGTTTTAAAAGGCTCATAGACACCTAAATTCATGGAGTTTGTCTCTGTCTCTCGTTTAGCAGCTTTATTTTTATCTATACTACTTGAAACAGTGATTCCAGATTTAATTAAGTTCTCCCCTCCAAGTGCCTTTAGTTTGTCGTATTCCTGCTGAGATAGAGATCCTGCCAAGACATTTGCTCTGAAATTTGCACGCATCTCCTCTTTATCTGGGGGGTCATCTACCTCTATTCTCTCATCATCATCAAATTCTTCCGCACTTGATATTGGGCTGAACTGGTTGAAAGCTGAATCCTTCAGTGTAGTCTCAGAAGCTGACACATCATCTTTAAGTGACTTCCCTTCATCTTTACTGTAACTGTCAAGAGCTGCTGATGTTAGGAAGCCATTGTGCAAGCTATTGCCTGTGGAATGGTGGCCATCCTTATCCACACCTTCGGAAGAATCAATAGTACGCACATTTTTCACGATGACGCTCACCCCAACATCAGATGATGATGGGACATGGGAATCTTCATCTGTGTGAGCATTTTGTTTTATGTGGCTTTCGTGGTCATCATGTCCAGATTCAATAGCTGCTTTGGGATCTACCATGTCTGGTATGTCAAAGGCTGCAAGAAGGTCATCAAAATCTGGGGTCTTCATATCCCCCATGGCCACGTATTTGATTGTAAGCAAATCTGTAAAATAAGCAGAAAGTCACCACTTTAAGCTCTAGTAGCAGAGTCTTATACAAAACAAGTGTTTGTTCACATTTGCCATGCAAAAAGGTGTTATTTCATTTCTGAAGTAATATTTTCAGAGATTATACATTACAGAACAGTGTTCCAGTCCAAGTGTACAGTTGAATTATTATACCAAGAACTACAGTAATTCATAAACTCCACAGATGGTAACCTGGCAATTTCATTCTGGGCCCAAATTGCAGTGACTTACTTTCTGTTCCCTCTCCTACACTCCTATCCTTACCCACACAGACTGCAAAATATGTGGACATTCATGAAAATAACCCAAGACACTTGTAATTTCTCTTAAGTCTTGACTTTCCTTAACAGTTGCACTATTAATCTGAGGAGTCTTCTTGAAAATAATAAAGTAATAAACATCTGTAAGACTTAGGTATTCATCAACACTGGCTACCTGGAAGTCATTGTGGACTATGAGAAGGCAACTGAGGAAAATTTTTCAAGGATACTGTAATAGACACAGACATTTCATGCAACAGCTTCAAATAAATACAGAAGGGTTTTGAACATTGTTTACACGGTTCACTTAATGGTTTTGGGCCCTTTGTCTAACTTATGAAGTCCTTAATACAAAAACAGATGCATGTATAGTATCAAAATCACAAAGCAAGTTTCTATGAGGATTAAATGGAAAAGACTGCAGATACTAGAGCATATCAAATCCATGTAAAACCACAGAAAGCTTTGACACAGTTTCTCATAATCTGGGATACTAATTAGTTGCATTCTGGTTGTATATCTGTCCATAGGTGTCTTTTTACAGTTGCATACACTCAAAAAGAGATAGATAGTCTCCCTAGTCTGAAACTTCCTCTAATTACATATCCCGGAGTTTAATTAACATTTACCAATAGCAATGAATTAAGGCCTGCTTACACGCTACTTCCTCCAAGTATGTTTAAGATCACAACTGCCCAGCAGAGGAGACACAGCTGTCCTTTACTGAGAACTACTGCTGCCCTTATCAAGAACTTCTCTCATTCTTCAAACTTTTCAAGCAATCAAAGTTAAACAAAAAGGGAGACAAACACGGTCAGCTGTGATACACAAGGAAGAGAAGTTCCAACCTGGCCATTTTATTCATCTCTTCCTCACTATTCTAGGGCCCCCATCTAAAGATTCAGTGCATAAACTATGTTTCCACCACAACTGCCAGGACTCTAAAGCCATACTCCTCCTGGCTTTGTTTTTTTTTTTTTTCTCCACAAACCTTTCAGTAACTCTTTCCCTTAAGGATAAAACTCTGCCTTTTATCCAAGATCAAAATCAACTGACACCTTGTCTGCCAGACAAGCTGTGAGTCTATTCCTTCTCTGGGCCAACATGATGCCTGTAAATACTTCAGAAGAGGAAATAAGACAAGCTCCTGGTTCCCCAGGAAATCATGATTTTCCAGGAACTGGAATTTCTTTGAAAAGTGCTCTGAGAATGCATGAGAAAAGTTATACAGAAAACTAGTTTATTTTAAAATCCATGCATTACTTTGCTTACTTATCATTCAATGATAAAAGTAACAAGGAAAAAATCTGGATATGGCCAATAGGAATTGCACAGCTAGGGAGCCACGAAGCAGTCAGGTGAAATGCTTCTGGGTTCTGCTTTTCTGATGGTGGTTGAAGGAACTTCTGGGAAGATATTGAGTCTTAAAAACTTAAGATTCTGAATACACCCTTATTACATGGTTTCCATTAATCTCTCCAGTGACAACACCCACCTCTGTATCTGTGTGTCAGTATCTTGCTGAAACTAAGTTCTAGGGGTGAACCAGGAGTGGTTTATTCGTGTTCATGCTTTCTGAAAGCACGTGTGCATGACTTCCTACATTGTTGTTTCTTTCGAAACATATCTCCTCAAGTGTTTCCTATGAACAGCATGAAGAACATGGCACAGATTTTAGCCAAAGCAAGGCACTCCTTGTCTGTTCCACTGCCTTGCTTCTCCCAGTCAGCCTTTTTACTCCAGTTCACCTGATACCACATCCCAGTGAAGCACTCACTTGGGGAATTATGTCAAAACAAGAACCAGACCATGAGAACTCTCTTCTGACAGTAGAAGAAGCAAGCAGGACAAGCAGGACTTAGAAGTAAACAGCTGCTTCTGGAGAACTGAGTTTTTGTTTCACTGTATGAAATTGTTACGACTCCTCCTCAACCCCTATATCTGTACCTGTTCCAGGTGGAAAGACTCTAGCCATATGAAGGAAAACAAACCTACCCTTTCATGTTCTCTGTGGGGGACACACCAGAGAAACACACACATTTTTTCTTACTTTCTAAGTCAGATTTATCTTGTAGCTCGGACTTCAGGACACCTGCAGATTGGGCCCAGCATTCTCCACAGAAAGATCAAGCTGCCTAGAAGCTGTTGCTGAGATTAAAATGTACTTTTTTTGGGTAAAGCCAAGAAATTGTAAACACTCAAATCAGAATCATTCTAGGGAAGTTCAACAGCCTAATGAAGACAAGGAAATAGGACCTGGCTGGGAGCTGCCAAGTTATTCTATCTCCAGACTGCTCAAACCCCTAATTTTTGTCTATCAGGTACAAGAACAGCTTCAAGCTTTCCAGAAATGGCAAATAATTCTCCTCCCTTCCAAATACTTTTCTAATTAATATTCCCTATGCATGTAGGCTTCTATCATTTCTGGATCATAAGAATGGTCTTACATGCTCAATTTTTACTCTTTTATTTAATCCTTAACCTTTGAAGAACCAACCAACTTTTCCTCCTTGACACTCACCTTCCTATTCATCCAGATCTTCCAAACAGCTAAACCACAAGTCTAACAACTTTATACAAAGTGCTTTAACTGGACCAGACCATCTTTTCTACCTTACTGAATTCCTGCCATTTGCCTTCAAATCCCATGCAACTGTCTATACTTAAATATATAACGCCTTCCTTTTGTTCAGCCAATTACTCAACCTCAGCTTCCCTCAGCAGCAAGTCCATTGGTCATCAAAGGAAATAGGAAAACCCCCAAACTTATTCTTCATCTACCTATGGCATTCATGTTCTTGTGATGACATTCCTTTACCTGCCCTAAACTCTTGTTTTTACCCCTGTTTGTACTACATACATTTGTGGACTATGCACTCTTTAGGACGGAGACCTTTTCTTTTGCATGTTCTTCCGATAACACCAGCATTCTTTTCAGTTTTGTGAAATCAGAACACTGAGAGAACACGGAGACCCCTCTTTTGTCTGGCACATGGCACTGTCTTGGTTCTGGTATAGCCACATATAGAAATTAGTCTGTTACTTCTGTTGATTCCCAGGCAGACACACTACTCCAGAGCAAAATTCCAGTAGTCTGGAATAATTACTCCATTTCCAAACATGAGTAATGGTGCCTAAGTTACACCTAGCTCATTCTGGAAGAAAATGCCTTCACAGGGAGCAATACCAGCCTAACCAGCATAAAAACATACTTTTTTGGGTTTTGGTTTCTGTGTTGTTGTGACAAGAAATTTCATCGGGTAGAGAAGACTTAAGGGATTCAATCGGAATTACAGTAACATATATCCTAACATTAGGCAAACTTCATCCTAATACACAGACTACAAGCAGTTCATTGGTTATTAGTAATTATGACTGACTTACACTTCCAGTCATTTACTCTGAAAGTCAAGCATTGTAAAGGCAGACAAAGCAATATGCTAATCTAACCACAAAACCTTCTTCAGGAAATGGGAACCACATCTCCAATCACAGCCTTGCCTGGTTTGACACACCCAGCAGGCGAGTAGGATGTGCAAGAGGCCACTTCGACCACAGTCAGCAATGGCTCTCATGCTCATACACATAAAATACAGGTTCCTTTTCGCTATCAAAGGGCCCATGACTTGCTACTGTTGCAAAACCCAGACAAACAGCTGCTTCCACAAATCACAGAAATTCCTTTCGTAAAATGCAAAGTAATTCTTATCCTAAGAAATTTTGATTTCTCAGGGTAAAGGTCTTATTTAGCATCCATTTAGCATCCACAGCATCAGTAAGGTCATGCCAGTCCTAATGTAAACATCTTCGTGAAGTATGGGGTGTTTCACAGTTAAAATTTATCCCAAGCAACCTACTTTTTCTGTATTATACACCATTATTTACCTGCCTTCAAAAAAGGGGAAAATCCAATCTGTTTCCATGCACAAGACTCAATGAGTAAAAGACCTAATCTACCATTCTGACAGCTAAAATAGTGTTACTTGTAGTTTACAAGTTCTTAGGAGCCTTATCCTGTAGTCCAACACATCAGTTTTTGGACTGGGTATCTCAGGTTCTCTTTGGGTAGGAGAAAACAAGAAGGGAAGGAGAAGGGGAATCTTCTGGAGTCTGAACCACTGCTAGCACAGGTTGAAAAGAACCACATGCAGCTGGTTCAAAGTTCAGGACAATTAGCCTTTGGCTGGCAAAAAGAACAGGGATGTTCCAACACATGAGCAAGGAATCTCCTTATGTACAACACGGAGCTGAACAGGCTACAGCTGGCCACATGAAAACCACCTGTATTTATCAAGAGATTCAGGCCAGGGTTTGGGTCTAGCCACTTCCCAAATCTCTCCTGAAAGAGAGATGAATTCCTGAAAAGCAGGGAAATCTACATACCATTCTTTTTGCAGTCTACTTGAAAATTAATTACAAACATGGCTTAATTTTGTACTTCTGTATGTGAAATAGGCTGGGGTGGTAACGTGAATAATTCAGATGCACAACAACAATGAAGAGAATTTTGAGATTCCCAAACTAATGCAGACTCAAATTACATTCTTAATGGCACAAGCTTCCCACCTCTTTCCTTTGAGGTACTTTTTTTGAAGTGGATGGCAATAGTGGCCCAAGCAGCGTGAGCAGCTGCAGCCTCCCAGAGAGCTCTCCCAGCCAGGCAGGGCCCATCAAGGCAACAAGCAGGCCCGAGAACATTAGGGTCAAGTTTGGGTTTTTCTGAAAATCTATTCCTGGTACTCTGCTGCACATCTGTATTTTAACACATGGGCATACGGCTAAGAAAACAAAAGTTAGTCAATTCATTCCAAAGGGACTTGGAATGTGATAAATCCTTAACCCTCATTCTAGAGATCAAATAACTGAGATCAATGCAAAATGAGATCCTGGGTGCTGATACAAAGACCAGCCCTCCAGCATTAGCATTTGCTGCTGGAAGGCTGGCCTGCGTGCACAATCCAAATCTGATGAAGAGCATTTACAGATATTACTAGACTGAAAAAAGACAACTCACCAAGAACACTGCAGACGCCATCTATTCAGGTTTCTCATCTTACAGCCAACAAAAATCCCTGCAAATTCAAAAACTCCTTTGCTAAAAATAAAAATTCATAACACAGATAGCATTCAAAAATCCAAACAAAACGAATACAATGAATTTTGTCACAATCCAAGAGCTTACAATTTTAAAGCTGCTTACTATTCTGGCAGAAGGGAAAGAAAAAACCCAAAAGGTGTTCTTGTGTAATACATGAATTTTAGCTGGGACTTGGAAAAGAACATGCATCCTCATCAGGAAGAGGATTCCTGCATATTCCTCTCATGCAACAAGAACTCCCGTTTGCAAGTATCATTCTGCTACAGACGTCTATAGTCAAATATAGACCCTCTGCATCCCGATGCTGAAGAACAGGAGCAGAAATCAGCACAGTGATCTGTCAGGCATTTTGCTCCACCACAAGCTATTCACTGCTCTATCAAACCTGAAAAACAACACATCACAGCTGCAGTAAAGCCCACAAACCCAGAATTTCAGGCCAAATGTTAGCATGCTATTTTCACTTTTCTACAATTAATAGCTCAATGCCTTACGTAATCTACTGCAGTCAGAAACAAAAAGGTTCCCTTGTATTGTCATCCTGCCTCAGCAGCCAGCACACAACTTACCCAGTATCCACAACCTCTCAAGGCTTTTAGGACTGTCTATTCTGCTAAGCACAGAGGAAAGGATCCTCATTTCACATCACAACAGAGTATTTCCAATGTTCTGCCTCCATATTATCTTGACTGTAGATTACCAAACCAGCTAACACAACCAGGACTGGGAAGATTTTTTAAAAATCACACCGGTTAGGATTCTAGAGTTGCTGATTTCCTGTTATAGCAAGTAACAGTTCTAGCAAAAGAATCTTCCAGGCAAAATGTTTAGTGATCCACTGTGTAAGCTCTAACAGCCTTTGTTCTTCCCTTTGCTAGATTCATTACTGCTTCCTTCTCTCTGCCCCTCTCCCTCTCTCTGAATCCTTCAGATTTCACTGTAAGATAAAAACGTCAGCTCAAATCTAAGTACACATTTTGTATTTTCTAGCCGAGAAAGAAAAACTAAAAATTCTGTCCATTATCCATTGCTTTGAGTTAAAAGCAGTCACCCCTCTGCAGCTGCTGCACTGCCCATCCGGTTTCCTATGCTGATTTCATTACTGCACAATATTATAATTCATGCCACTGATAATGCACTGGAGCTCCATTCCAGCCCCCCAAAATACATCTTTCCACTTGGCTGCTGCAAAATCCTCCCCAGGTTACAACAGTTTAAGAAAAGCCATCGATACTATTTCTTTTGCACAGGTTTTTTCTCTGTAAGCGATATTAAGTAAACACCAAAGACCTTAATTCAAAACCAAGTATTGGGTCACTGAGATGTGGTCAAACAATAATGTGTAAACAATCAGACAGCAAATTCTGCATGTGGGAGTCTCTAATACAGCACAGAACAGCTCCCTGCCACAACTGGTCCACAATTCATGATTGTCATTCAGAGGCCTATTACGTATCACTACACTGTGGGAAAAAAGGTATATCTGGATATATTTCAATGAAAATACTGTATTTAGCCAAGATATCAGTAAGTCTTTACAAATAATAGCTTTAATCCTATTAAAACTGGAGGACCTTAATAGCATTTCTTCAGTAACACTTAAACAATTGTCTCCTTCCTAATGTGCAAAGTGTGCCATCAGGATGTACCTCCAAGCTATTGTTATATTCAGCCCAAACCACCCGTCTCACCTTGTGAACCTTGACCTTTGAGAGATTTTTTTAGCCAGTGCTCAGTTACTGCCACAGCCGCATTACCTCTGCAAACACCAAAGGGTTAAAGGCAGCCCCAATCAATAGGCCTACAAGGGGAAAAAAAAGGAAAACGAGTATGCCTTACAGCATCTTTTCAATGCTTTTATGCACAATTCTACAACAATATTGTTTCCTTTTGGCCTTAGAGAAAGGCACAGCAACCCCCCCCTTAATGTCTCCTAAAGAAGCAAACCGCAAGACAGCACCCTGTAAATAAAACAACATGCAAAGCATCCTCAGTCACAAGCATAACTACAATTACAAATCATTCAATCCATTTTATTTAGTTTAGTTTTAAAATAGACTGCATAACCAGTGTCCCACCCTTGCAAAGCAAAAATATTTAGTAAGGGTCATAAATCTCAGCTCTTGCCCATTCCTTAAGCATAAAAAGGCACAAAAAGCCAAAGTAATCTCAGTTACTGCAAATATGTACATTTACATAAGAATCCTTTATGACTACGTTAGCCACATACCAGTGCTGTGTGTCTAAAGTGTGCATTCACATACTGTTTTGGGATGGTATCTTTCTGCAAGCTCCTCTGCTTTTGGCTGCCATGAAGGGAGGAAGCTATCCCAGTGTAGTAGCTCAGTGACTGCATTGTGTTCAGGAGCTGATCTGCCTCAAACCAGTTCCAGCCGGTTCTGGTCACCCTACATAAAAAGCTATGGCAACCCTCGCTGAGTTGCCAACAAGTCCCTGAAAATCGCAGGGGCTGTTTTTTGTGTGGTGTGGGGCCAGCACAGCCCTGTGCCCCAGCTCCCCTCGTGCCCGGCCCACGCAGCCCCTGCTCCCCAGAGCCCCCCGCACGCTCCCTTGCTCGCCTCCCCCACTTACCTCCCACAACCTGGCTGAGAGCTGTGTGTGCGTGCCTGTCTGTAGCTAACAAAGAGACCGCAATAAAAATCCTCATAGGATCTCTCTTGCAGCACCAGGCAGGCTCGGCCACAGCCCTGGGAGACAGGCTGCTAACCCGGGCTGCTCCCCCTCTGCTCCCACAGATGAAGGGTGGCTGTTCACACACGTCACATCTGCCCCCTCATGCCCACGGCCATGGGGTGCCCGATCAAGGGCTTCTCCCATCTGCCCTCCCGACTCTTCGTTCCATCTGGGGCCGCCCGAGTGGCATTTTCTGTGCTCTGAGCAGCATTACTACAGAGTACCCACAAAAGTGCCTCCCTCCCCTCAAGAAATCCATTTCCGCAGCAGCAAGATGCCTGCAAAATAGTTCCTTTGCCCCCTCCTCGCAGCACCGACTTGGCTGCTACACTGATTTTTTTTTTTT
>VWZT01008426.1:100495-131040 GCA_013397055.1 Pachycephala philippinensis
GGCCGCCGGGGCCGATCTCCGCAGCGCCGAGGCCGGCGCCGCCCGGGTGCCGTGGGAGACGCTACCCGGGACCCGCCGGGCTCTCCCCGTGCCCGAGCGCCTCAGGCCTCGAAGGGCAGCCAGCAGGAGAGCCCGCGGCCGCTGCTCCGGTTCCAGGCCAACAAAGGACGGGAGGAGCCACACGCTGCCAGCTCTGGCGGTTCAGCCCCTCCGCCGGCGCTGCGGCCGCTGTGCCTGAGCCCGGCCGGGGTCACCCCCCAGGTCCCGGGGCGCGGCCGGGAACCGTGTCCCAGAGCGATGCTGCCTTTCCTTCCACACCCCGTTACCCGGGCACTCTAGAGCTTGCCTGCATAGCGCCTGCGGCCCGTGCGCTGCCTCTGACCAGCCGCCTTTGTTGGCTGTGCAGCATCCTGGCGGCATCGCCATTGCTAGGAACGGCAGGACGAGATCCCTCCCTCTCTCTGTTACCACCATGCAGCAGCATTTTCAGAATGTAAAGTTTTGCACGCGAATAGCTTTATTGAATCATACTAATGGCTTTAAATACATTACATCCGTTTCAAGTTTATGCTATGAGCATACAGTATAATACATATTCTAGATAAAATAATGCTGGTGTATTAACGTCTCTTACGAGCCTGTTAGGGAGGCAGCAGAGGCCCAAAGGCCTTTTCCACAAGCACAGCTCCTTCTGGGAAGTTGCCCCAGAAGCTGTGCCCGCAGGTATCGGTCGGGCAGGAAATTATCCATCGGGCCATACCCTGGCTGCTCCAATCCAGCTTCCGGGTAAAAATTCTAACTTACTCCAATGAACCAAAACAACAGCATAACACAGGTTCTACTGATGGTCAGCTGTGGCAATCAGTGAGTCTGACAAGTTTATAGAATTTAAATACAATAAATCGATTTTAGGATTTATATAAAAGTGAATTTGTGCACTAGTTTTAATGTTCGAGAAAGGCCATGCAGTTCAGCTTGCACAAGCCTAGGGCTCATCCTGCAAGTGACTTGTAGAATTAGGCCATGATAATTACAACACCCTATTTCTTCCCAATTGACCAGTAAACTGATTTGATTAAAGAAGTGAAAACTACACTCTTTCCTTACATTGCATTTCTGTGGTCAGCTTGCATAATAGCATAAAGAAGATGGCAGTTGCTACTACTGCTGTGGTATTAATACTGAAATGTTAATCGATTTCACAGTTTATATGTGGCACAAAGGTCCTTGTGCATGCGGCCTTTCACAGAAATCTACTTGTTTTCCTTTCAACCAGGTGTCCTTGACATCGCCATGGGAGAAAAAGTCTGTTACCGTAAGTATTTGACTTAGAAAATATAAAATGAAGAGAATTTTAAATATATTTTACAAGCCATGCCAGGCTGATAGCCTTCTCCCGTGTTTTTTTAATTCAAGCACACAAAGTGACAGGTGTCCCTGCAGTGTCACTTCTGCACTGGGAGGAGTTTTTGGCGTATTGACCTTATGTCTTAGCTCTGAAGGCTTAGACCAGAGGTCCTGTTCACTACCCCAGACACGGTGCCACATAATCCTTAGAACCTGTTGTGGAAGAAATTCTCCTTGTTTAGGTTATCCTGTTTTATCCCTTGGCTTTGCAGCAGCCAAGATAAAAGTCCCCAGCCCCACTGTCCTTGCGTAGACAATCTCTGTCCCAACCAATGAAATCATCACCAGTGGATCCTTCCAGCTGGACTCCAGCTCTGAGATGTGATCTTCTGGTCACCTGTGCTGACACTGTGGAGTCCCATAGCTCATACTTCTTTCTCTGGGAACCAGCTAAATCTTGAGCCCCTCCGTTTCTTTTCCTGAAGAAATGCCTCCAGTGCGGCCTGCTGTTCCTTCTGAGCAGTCAGCAAGGAGTGCTGCCAATTCAAAACACTTTGATGCTGCAATGAATGCTGAACATGTGTGCAATAATAACTTCTTAATTATTTAACTTACAGGGATTTTAAGGCTCTTGAAATTCAGAACTCTAAACAATGGTGTATTCATCTCATGCCTTCTATACAGGGATCCATTTTTACTGCATCAAACAGAGCTACAAACAGAATTTCTGTACATTAAAGATGTGCTGGGGCCAAAGAGGATTTTCCAGGTGAATCGACACAATAAAAACTAAAGTCAATTTACATTTAATTTTTTTTAATGTCAGAATAAATACTGCCTTTTTTGTCCTTCCTACTTTTGGGGAGGACAATAACAAAACATTTCCTTTCTGGATAGCAAAACATGCTTAACTTATGCAAGAAGGGTGAAATACAGATTCCATATTTCCAATCTTAAATTTGTTTTCAGAGTAATAGCTTTACAACTTCTGGCAAATGCTTAATAGTGTCTGTTAATTCCATTGCTTTTTTCACCATAAAATTTCTTGTAGCATATGATCAACAAGAGCAGAGCAGAAGCTCGCATTTTCTTGTTTTAGAATACTAACATTTTTCTTTTTATCACTATTTAGAATGCAGTGGTACTTTCCTTTAACCACGTATATTTAAACATTCAATATTTAAAAACCAGCTTGCAATTAAACTTCCCCTTTTCAGACGCTCCTATCACTAATCTCCAGGTATTTTCTTGGGAAAAAAAAAACCAAAACATTTTCCTTTCCTGGTTATTAAAATATGTCTCCTATTACATTTTGGACTAAAACTTCCAGGATTGCTTTTAAAAAGATGAGACTTATTAAAAGAAGGTGATCTCATAGAGATAAGATGAAAGACTTTGGTAGGGAGAAAGCTACAAACACTGCCCAGAGCTGTGGAACATCTCCACAACAGGCAGTTTCCCCCAGATTTAAAGAATGTGTTCATGGAAGTTGGCAATTTGTGTTATCCATCTGCAGGCGAGAATCTTTAACTACAGAGTGAACATTTGCAATGCCCAAGTAGCATGAAGAGTGAGAAACCCTAACGACTCTCAGGATGTTAAATGCTGTAAAAGCCCAAATACTGCAATGTCTTTAACAACAAGAGACTCCCATTTTTAATCATCTGTAAAAGAGCTGCTGATTCAGATATAATACAAAGCCAGGAGGATTTGCCAGGTCTTAATTATACTTTTTTTCTGGCTGTTAACAAACCAGAGCAAACTAAGCATTATCCAAAGAAATCAGAGTTGGTTAGTGAGGATCATGGGCTTAAAATTGTTCTGTTTGTGAGGAGTTACAGTCAATACCTCAGTTTTTCCACATGTACTGGGAGGTATGAGGTAATACCATGCTGTGCCATGCTGGAGAGGTCGTGGCTTCTCTGAACAGGCAAGAGCAGAGCACACACACCTCAGGCACTCACCTACAAATGCACTATAGTATGAAGTGTAGTCCCAGTGGGAAAAAAAAGGGCTTTGCTCAAAATCTGCACATATATGAGACTCAGTGTTGCACATGCAGCAGGCCTGGTACACAGGCCATATGCCTGCAGCACTTGCTGGCTCATCTTCAAGCTGCCAAGCGGTGACACTGGTGTTCATGGCAGACAGCTGGAGGCACTGTCACAGGGTTACATCTGTTGGCAAAAGCATGCCTTCAAGCCCAAGCATTTCTAGATATGAAATAGGAAAAATGAAATAGAAAAACTTGTATGACTTGATGATGAAAGCTGGAAAGACATTTCTTCTGCACAGGAGTACCATTTTTGGAGAAATTGAATACTCCCAGAGGCGGGGCCGCCACAGCTCCTCTGGGCAATCTGTGCCAGTGCCTCACTCCCCCCACAGGGAAGAATTTCTTCCTTATTTCCAATCTAATCCTGCCCTCTGTCTGTTTAACACTGTCATCCCTTCTCCTGTAACTACAGGCTCTGGTGAAAAAATATGTACCCCAACACTTCATGTCTATATACACTACTTATAGAGCATCTACCACCCTGAGGCTCCCTTGAGCACTGGTCATTCAGTGCTGTGAGTGCACCACACCAGTATTTTAGTCAGGTCAGCAGCTCAGTTGTGTGCAGGCAGGAGCTGCGGAGGGACAGCACACACCCGATCACAGCCATCTGCCCAGCAGCACAAGGAGCACAGCCCCAGGCCAGACCTGGACCTCGCAGCCATCACCTCCCAAACTCGGTCCCCCAGCTGCTTACACAACATAACACAACCACAGGCATATTGCAGAATGCGAGGCTGATGGATTTTTGAATTTTCTGTGAGCACTGCGCTCTTTTCCACTTACGAACACCTTCTGAGTGCTGGGCCAGAACCCCTCAGTCAGTTCCTCATCAGGAATTAGCCACCTGTGTGATTAACATCAGTACCACAGAGCTCAGCAGCCTGGCACATTGAAGAATGCCTGTTTTGTTCCCTTAAAGTGCCATATGTATGGGGCTTTCTCTTTCCTCCTCCTGATATTTATTCAAGTATACGACGATTATTTCTGAATTATTCATCATACAATATCTGATTAGACTGTGGTGGTGCCGGTTCCCACTGCTTAATAAATGAGCCATTAGGCTTTAGCAGATGGTGCCATCAACAGCTCCTGTGCTGCGTGTTCCCTGCATTTAGCCAGCAAAAGGAGAGCGCTGAACCTGAACACAGGGTGGGAGATGAGTAATACCCATGCAGTGATCCTGCAAACCACACAAGGAGAGCAAGTGTTGCTGCAAAACTTACATTTTGTTCTAGATGTTATCTAATACAATTTTCTCAGAAAATCTTGGTATAGCTGAGTATATATCCTACCGAACTACTCAATACATCACTTCAAACAGTGAAGTAAAGGACAGAAACTGCCAGCAGTTTATGTATACGAGGTCTCGCAAGATGTGACAACTGCTGCCATGACTTATAGGCGTGAGCAGGGGCAGACACCATCTGTGTGCTCCAGGCACTTCTTTCTCAGGAGACCAAGAAGTGAGAGAAGACACTGTATTCCAGAACCCAAGTGGGTGGAGAACAGACACAACAGGTACAGGTGCACCCTTGTTTTGGAAGGGTCTTAGGAAGTAGGAGACACTGCATAGCTCCAGGTGTCAATGAGCTTGAGAAATCCATCCCAAACCACACAGCTTGGCAGGGTTCCTGCTTGTTGCTTGGGGCTGGCACCTGGACAGGCGGGGAGAGGGGCACTGGGGGTGATGCCATGTGACACAAGGGGTGCTGCCCCTAGGCAGGAATGGCCACACAGACACTCAATACCAGCAGCAGCTGTGCTTGCACTTCTGCCTTTCCAGAGCCTACTCTGGAAAATGGAATAAGCACATAATAAGAGAAGGAGGAATCCAAGAGCGATTTTTCTGCCACTTTTCCTCTGTTTACTTCAGGGAACACTGTCCTCACAGATGAGGGTGGCAGCAGCAGCTCAGCCTGGCTGTGGTCACTGATTCCAAGCTGCCTGTGATGATCTTCCTACAATGGAAGCAAAGTTAAAATCAAGGCGCCTTGCTGGTTTGTGGCCAGCATGGCCAGGGAGTCTATCAAGAACTCGTACTTTCCATGCTGGTCCTTGGCATCTCCTGCTGGAGAAAGGACATCTGATTCATCCCCACCTACTGAAGATGAGTCAGGATTATACAAATTCCATTTAGTTTGTGTAACAACACTACTTCCCATGTTGCAAACTTCCCTGTCTGCTGCCATAAAAGTCTACTGAACAAATCCCTGAACACACAGTGATCACACAAGAGATGAACACACAGTGAACACACAGCAAGAGATGCCCCCAGCTGGGGCTGGTGGCTGGCGTGTCCTGTTTTTTTGTCCCTCCCTAGGACAGATGGGGGTTGTTATCACCATTTTAATTTCTTTCAAATTGTAGATAGTGCTGCCTCTGCACTGATTCTCCCACCAGACAAAATTTAATAACTGCTCAAACAACAGCTTGTTGGTAGGTTCCCTCTCCTGCCAACCTGACCCCCAAGGTCTACTGCAGACAGTCCCCTAGCCCCAGGTACACGTCTCATCCTTGCCAGTTCACTAAATCCTTACTGGGCTTTGGCATTACCCATGCTCCAAAGATAACTTTGCCTGTGTTAGCATGGCGAGAAGGAGGGAAGCTGCTGTGCCCCCCAACTGGTGAGTGCTCTGCTACCCCGCAGAAGTGTTAAAAGTACCCAACAACCTACACCACCAAAAATATTTTAGAATACACCTGAGTCGGGAAAAGACTTGTGCTGGCATACCACACCACCCTGTGGCACACCACACTGCTCCCTGGATATGCCAGCACTAGGGACAACCCTCTCCCAGGCACAAAGGGAGGCAGGAGACCAGGATGATCTCCAGAGTACAGAGGAAGGGAGAGGCACCAGGGCAGCATCCAGCCCCAGCCCCGAGGGTTTCATTGCTCAGCAGCAGCCCGTGCTTAGTTCCATCAGCCAGATTAGTAGTCTTGGATGGCTTTCCCCTCTGCAGTACAAAAGGGCAGGTGGGCAGGCTCTTGGCTTGTTTCATGTGCAAGAACAGCTACAGCAGAGTTGCCTGCCTGGAAGGGTCCCCCGGTGACAGAGCACTGCTCCCTGTGGGGCACGAGGTGTGGGGGCACACGTTCCCCCAGCTGCTCTGCCCTGTTACCCCAAAAACTGAGCGTGGGTTTCCCATGCAGCATGGTGGCCACCATGAGCCAATGGCAAGGCACCTGCTGCTGTCACTAGTGACAGTGCTGGGGGCTGCCTGGACCTGCTCAGCCAAATTATAGGTTCACATTGTCTGTGGGGGGGGGGCTCATCCTCCCTTCCAGCCCTAGAGATCTTTTCTCTTTGTCCCTTCACCTCCGAAACCTCTGCCTCAGAAGTTAGGCTCCCATGCAGCCACCATGCAAGAACTGGCTTGGCTTCAGATCAAAAATCTCCATCTTGCACTGCACAGGTGCAAATAATAATGCAGGCTTAAAAGGCAACTGCTGAGCATCATCTCTCTACTCATGAGATTTTTTATTCTTAAGAGCTGTCCAAAAATGTCTATCTTACATAATTAAACCCACTCTGGTTTGTGATACCTCAGAATTCTAATTATACCTTTTGTACCTTAACACCACAGTTTGAACATCCTAGAGCTGGCAGGCAGATGGAGTTTAACAGGAACTATTCCATCAACAGATGCTACTACCGAGTTCTCTTTGCTCAGTCTGGGAATGAATTGATGGGCAAGGCAAGAAAACATGTTTTCTTACAGAGCCACCATCTGCCAGCTTGAGAAGCTGCTGTCATCAATGACTCAGGATCACTTGTATAAGGAAAAACATTACTAATACTATTCTCAAGACAGCCCTATTATTAACTATATATATGAACTGTATTGTAACTATTGACTAGCATCAAGACTATAGCAATAAGAAATATTGTAACTAGTAAGTCTAAAAGGAAAATAACTGTAAACAAAATTAATTGAGAAAGGGCAGTTATTTCTCTTGGGAACCTTTATGTAACAAACCTGGGTTTAATCCTTCTTTGCTATCATATACTGTTAAGACTTGTTGCATGACATCAGACAGAGCTCCATTTGTGGAAACTTACAGTCTCCACAAAACAACAACAAAAAAAAGGTTTTTGTTTATCAGAGCTTACAAAGAAAAGAAGGGATTACTGGATTGCCAGCAGCAGAGACGAGCAGTTCCCATGGATTGTTTTATGGAACAGGATAATGGGAGGTGTAAAGGTGTCCCAGCACATGCAGGGTACTAAGGGCCGGTGGGGCACATGGCTCTTCTCAGCAGATTAGAAAAGGAAAAAAGATACTGATGGCAAGGCAACACCAGAGTGGAGGGTAGAACACCTCATTCCAAGTAAAACTCACTCCAGCTGGCAAGTGGCTTGCTCCTGTGTATCCCACCACAGGAAAGCATGTTGTACCCACGTTAAAACCTGGATTATCCCAGTGCAAACAGCAAGAGAGAAACTAGCAGGGAGGCTCTGCAGTGGTAATGAGTCCCACCTCTGATTTATGTGCTGGGATGGAGTGAGGTGCAAACAGCTGCAGTTCTCTACCTGCCACGACAGGTAAATGGCTTGTCATGAAGCACAGCTATTTTCTGATTCAAATGAAACCACTATTTCCACTAAAATAAGAGATGGTAATCCAACAGGTGTTTCAAAACCGTGTTGTCTTGCAGCTGCAACACTGAACCAGAATCTGCAGCAGTTTTCTGCATATCCCTAAGGCAGGCATGAAACAAAGCCTACAAAGCTTTGAGAATCAGCAAACCAGTATTTTATAGCGACTCTGTACCTTCTTAAAAGACTGTTATGCTTCTTACAGACCAAAAAAATACTGGATTTGGTACGTTACGAATATCTCAAAGCAGTCCTGAAAAACTTCTGGGCCAATCCAGTCCTGCAAGGCAGGTCTCATGCATACTACTGGCATTCAGCAGAAGGGGAAAGAGAGGAAAAGAGCTGACAGGCACAAGGAAGACAGGATGTGAACAGAGAAGACTCCTGAGACCGCTTTAAACACCTACAGCTCTGGCAAACAGCCCATTCAGAGGGGAATAATCTGAGCGGTTTCTGACAGGCTGCCTGATGGTAACCCCCAGAAGAGGTGCCTACCTCTGTAGGCATTAATCTCTTCTCTGTGGTGACCATTGAGAGGACCTGAGGGAATGGCCTGAAGTTGCGGCAGGGGAGGTTTAGGTTAGGTTTACGTTAAATATTAGAAAAAGGTTCTTCCCCCAGAGGATGGTAGGACACTGAACAGGCTTCTCAGAGAATGGTCACGGCCCCAAGGCTGCCAGAGCTCCAGGAGTGTTTGGACAACGCTCTCAGGCACAGGGTGTGACTCTTGGGGATGGCCTTGTGCAGGGCAAGGAGTTGGACTCCATGATCCTTGTGGGTCCCTTCCAGCTCAGCGTATTTGGTGATACTGTGACTTGTGCTGTCCTGCTACGAACAGTCAACATCCCTCTTCTTACAGGATGTCAGGAAGCAGAGCTGGCTCATGTTTAGAGATGAAATAAATTATAAACTATCACATTAAGTCATCAGAGAGCCCAGGAAGCATCTGAGAGCTGCTTGATCTTATGTGTAGTGAAGTAATTTGCTAACAGGTTGAAGACTTTTCATCCTAATTGCAAGTGACTTTGAAAGCTGAAAGCAGGGTGCCAGCAGATCCTGTCTGAAGGGCAGATGGGGAAGGCCTGGCCGCTTCCTCCCACATCCACTGCAGATGCGGAGGCCGGTCGCTGTGGTAACACACCCCCACAGGGATCCGGGGTTCCTGCTCACTGAGTGCCAACAACAAGGATGGGAGACAGCATTTCTTCTCATTAGCTCTTAAAATAAGCCTGGTATGACTAAATTGCTGCAGGAATACCTTAGAAATTAGTAACTGCCTAATTGCTACAACATGGAGGTGTCCTCACTCCATTCCTAAACTATTGCAATTACTAAATGATCAATCTTTAAAAAAACAAACCAACCTCCCTGAAATTCCCAACCTGTCCTCCTCTGCCTGATACTTTAAACCTATCTCCAATTCCCAGCAAAAACCTTGGCGCTCAAAATGCTGCACTCTAAAAAGTGAGCAGATCTTACTGTGCCTGAATTAAAATTCTATGCAAGGAAGAAGTAATACTGAAACATATCTGCATTACAGCAGTGAGGAATTTATGTCAAGGTGAACACAGCCCAGGAGCTTACTGCATGTGAGAGCTGCCAAAGTTACTAATTAGCTGACAGAATGAGGAAAAGTAATTGATGCATGAACCGAGGCAGTAACTACAGAGACAGCAAGACTAGCCCTGAAATCTCCCACTGAAGAGTTCCATGGTGCAGATGGTCTTCTGGAGCCAGAGAGAGTTTCAGGACTCTCAGGATAACAAGAGGAGTCAGCCGGCAGAGCTCTATGGAGGTACAGAAGGTAAATACACTCCCACCTTACTGCAGTGTGGTAAGGGACAATGAAAGAATTGTCTTGGCCTTTCTGAAGCACATGAACCCTTCTTTTGCCAGAGAAGCCTGAGTTTATAATATAAAGGATTACCTTAAACCTTTCTCCTGAACCTATTCAATGTCCAAACCCAGGTAACAAACACTTGAGTTATACAAAACCATACAGCAATGCTAAAGCAGAGGGCAAAGTAATTAGCGTACCAGATACTTCAGCAAAGAATAATTATCTCCAAATAATTGCACTGCAGGAAAAAACCAGACCCTGAGGCTTCAATTCAGAAAGGGCACCACAAGCCAAAGAGAGCTTTAACAACTGCCTAGGTTTAGGCATGTCTTTTAATCCCACCAATTTTACTGAAATTGAAATGTTAAATTAATTTATGCCTGTTGAACTTTCCAAGTGCTTTCCGGGACCTGGGCCAAAGGAAATGGGTGCTTGCTTGCAGCTTGCCTTCAAGAACCAGAGTATTTAATTCTGAACACTAATGATTAAAACAGTTAAAGCGGTTCCTAAAGACATTGCTGCAGTGAGAAAATGCATTTCCATCATCGCTGTCTTTTTAAAGAGGGCTCAGACAGATGAAGTTTTCCTCCACACACTCTGCTGCCACAGGCAGACTTCTGTCAGACCATTTGGACAAGTCTGAGTGGTTTAGGTCACTTAGGAACCTCTGTTAAAGGTATTAGCAAAAGCAGGTTTAATGTAAATGTGCAAAAGGGTGATGAGGTTCAATGGCAGCGTTCAGTCTGGTAACTGCTACATGGATGATGCACACAGAGGA
This sequence comes from Pachycephala philippinensis, assembly GCA_013397055.1. NCBI lineage: Eukaryota > Metazoa > Chordata > Aves > Passeriformes > Pachycephala > Pachycephala philippinensis. The sequence goes on from VWZT01008426.1 coordinate 111,120, forward strand.
AAATCTGTCTAGAATCAATGTAGAATGATTTACACAGGCACCACGGATGCCAAAAGCTAAGGGAGGCCCTGCTGCTGAGTCATAGGGTTCAGACTTGGGCAGGGGTTTACGCCTGAAGGATTTAGCAGCACTTAATTGCTGACTAATTTAACATTTGTGAAATGATTCAATTTCTATAAGCACAGCAGGAATTTAATTCTAGATCTAAGATGGCAGTATCCATACTATACTTCCCATAGGGGATTTAAATCAATTCACACGCACAGAAGTCCATACATATACAAATATGTCCAAGGGTACCTATTAAAGATTTCCCTCGAGTTCAGTGAATTCATCAAATGCCTTTGCACCTCTCAAGGGGCAAGGGTTGAGCTTCGAGGAGCAGGGGTATCCGCCCAGGCCCAGATCTGTGCATCTTGAGCTGAAGCTCATGATTCAGATTTCCCCTTCTTTTCTGTTAAGGAAATTCTTTTATTACACGTTTTGTTTCAATAAAGTTTTGGGCTTTCTAAGGCTGGAAGAAGTAGAAGAATATAGCAACTACATATGCACAGATACATAATTTTGTGGACAACAGCTTATTACACAGTAAGAAAAAAGAATAAGCTTTTATACAAATTAGGAAACTGACAAAGAATTAACTAAATATTATGCTCCTAGACCACGTCTCAAGCTATAATCTGATTCAGAAGTCACCTGCACACAATAGTTAATGCAGGTACATCTCATTCATTAATAGGTATGGCACTATTTAACACCCTGCAGGAGGAAAACAGAAATTCAAGCTCACGTACAGGTTACTTCAAGCATGGCTGTCATCCTGGAAATAGCTATATCCATGTACATATATCCACCTTTCAGCACAGAGCAACCTGAAGATCACCAGATCTAGTTAAAAGGTGCATTAACACTCCCATTTCACAAGTTTTATGGCCACACAAGCACATCCCTCAGTGCCCATCCAGCATGTTGCCAGGCCACCAGATCACAGCACTCTCCACTGGAGATTGAAACTGGCTTGTCTGCCTCAATAACATTCACTTACTTTACTTTTATGATGGGGATCTTAATTAAAGCAATACTACTTACCAATATTACCAGTGCAGGAGAGGCTACTACCCCTGTCTGAAAATTTCCTTTGATATTAGTTTCCTCACACGCCAATATTTTTGCATTTTCAAAGCATCAAGACTTTCAAAGACCTAATAAAAGATCACTTTTCTTGTGATTCTTCTTTCACTCCTCTTGCCCATTCACTTTTAGCCCTCAGCATGTCTGTGAAACTGACCATACAATACCTTGCTTGCCATGAGCAGGCACTTGCCCTCATCTTTCCAGTTAGTGTTCTTCCAGAACATGAAAAACCAGATATCAGATCAGCAAAAATCTTAAGAGTGTTATGTAAAAGAAAAGAAAAATAATAAGAACAATCCACCACAGTATGGTTCTGTGACTTTGCTCCCTCTGATAATCTGTAGTTCTCTTAAAAACAAAAGTGATGTCAGTTTGCTGGCTCTTCAGGTTCTGGGTTCCTTGCACAGATCTCAATCCATCTCAGATGCTGCCAGACACTGGACATCTGACCATCAGAGAGGAGAATGCAGTCAGAGCTGTTTATTGGCTACATCCAAAGCACTGGAACATCAGTGACCAATCCTAACACGATGGCCAAAGAACGGAATAGGAAACCCTGAGCAATTCAGATTTTTCCCTGTATCAAACAACAAATAGTAAGTGGAAAAAAAAAAAAAAAATCTATCAGTCCAGTTTTGTCTCTTAGGATATGAAAAATTTTCATCACAACCTCATTCCCAGCACCTACTCTAGACTCTCCAGGGCCTCGTCCTGAAGTTTCCAAACTCCAGAAGATGGAGAGACAGTGTGGAGGCCCCTCTGTTCAACGATGCCACTTTGGCCTATTCCAAATACATCCCAGCTACTGCTGTTCAGAGAAGCTGAGGCTGTCAGAGAGGAAGAATTCCAGTTCAACAGTATCATCAGTGGTCTCTACTGGTACATTTCTCTTTTCCACGGTGGGTGAATAATGCTGTACTTCATGCCTTGAAGCCAATATCTTGGAAGTCCCATTGCAGGAACATGCCCCTGGTTGTGTGATGCTGGCTGAGCAAGCACAGTTTGGATGGTAAGCATCTGGACAGGAATGGGGTTGGCAAGGACTAGGGATGTAGTATTCAGCTGCCTCTGGACTCGATTCTACTGGATTATGAAAATGATAACCAGGCATGCAACAGGTCTGGGGACAGTTCTTAGTTTTGAATCCGTGGTGAAGGCCTAATTTAGCAATAAGTGGCTTCCCAACATTAACTTCCTTTCTTTCATCCATTGTATCTTCTATTCCTGAATACTCATAGTGCAAGCAAACAGTGAAGATCAAGTGTTCCTATAAAAGAGGAAAGAGGGTGAGAGAAAAAGTTATACTTCCTCTCCAAATAAACACTAACAGGAAACCCTTACAGAGGCTCCAGTCTCCTGGAGAAGCAGAGTGGCTATTTTAGGAGCTAGAGACACACAATGGGCAAGCCTTGTTTCCTGAGGTCTTTTGGTCACTACTTGTTCACTGAACAGTCTGTATTTCCAGAAGCACTTGTGTTACCTCAACTGTCAAAAGCACTGAAGAAGAGATGGCAGGCTGTGCCTGGAACAGATGTTTATGACACAAAGATACAGAGACACTTAGCAGTGCCCCAGTCTGCTGAAGTGAGAACCTTCCAAAAACTGTGTGCCCAGGAGTACAGGCGGATGGTACACAACACTTTCATCTCCTACTAATGACTTTGTAAGAGGCAGCTCTGCTTCAGGTCATGTTCTTCCTAAAACACATAGGAACACCCTCAGAGCATGCTAGAGGTGATCTGCACAAAAATAACCATATTGGCCAAGTTCAGCATGGGCCTGGAAAATACAAAGGGCCTTGCATGCCCATTTCAGGACTGCATATGCATCAATTCCCTGCCTTTTACTTTTCAGCTGTGAAATGAAAGTCACTGAACTGTGTTATTGTCCATTCTTTCCCTCCAAAGAACTTAGTACACTAACAATACACAGCTGCCTCAACAGAACTGCAAAGCAACATAATTAGTGTAAATTATCTAGGCAAACTTGTAATGAATAGTGGATACTAACCCTTAGTTTTTGCAGTGAACTCAGCCTGGTGTAGAGGCAGTGTTTGGGAAGGTCCTGGGATACTAAATAGCTTCCAGTTTCCTCAGGAGTTCCTTTATTAGCCTCTTTAGGATCTACATCCAAGTCCTGTTGCAAGAAAAAAAAGAGAACTTAATTGACGGTATACAATTTGTAGATCATAAAATAGTATTTCTTTCAGTTTGATAAGTTGCAGCACTTTAGACCCATTTTATTATACAAGATGCAGCTTGATATGGGTGGAACAGAAAATTTTCAACTTCATTGGAGCAATATCACGAGACAGCAGCAGGAAGCACTTACAAGTGGGAAGTCTGTAATGTGGGCTCTGCAAGCTGCGATTTCAGGAGGCTTCTTTACTATCCGTGTATAGATTATCATGACATTGGAGAACTCGGCTGCAAACCCCAACTGAATCTGAACACCACACTGGAATTCAAGGGACATACTTTCTGGAAGCTCTGACAATAAATAACACATTGTTACAGTCTAAATATAAACTTAGCATATGCATTTTTCTTTTTCAACCATTTAACAAACAAGAATTAAGTGCCTGGTATCACAAATAAACATCTGCATCTCTGAAAGAGTCTTCCTATACCACGAGTGGTCTTAGAAATGCCATCCCTGACCCTCTGCCCCAACTGTCAAAGAAATTTGAAGATGCTCTCCAAAAAGTTTAGGTGAAAAAGGTAAAAAGGTCTTAAACCCCACTGCCCTTCTTAAAAGAAGCCTAGGAAGCCTGGAGCTCATTTCAGTCTTATTTTGTTTTTCTTAGTTGTCTACATTGAAAACTTCTTTTCATCATGCACATTTACCATACAGTCCACCTGGCTATTTTAGGTGATGACTTTAGAATGAGATCAATGCCATTTTACAAATGTCACTGCTAGACACACAGTACTGGGAGACTGTGAGATGGTAGACAACCCGTAAGTCTCTCCTCCAGTGTCTGAGTCTTAAATATACAGAATATATATGAATTCTACACGTCACCTTGTTCATTACTATCTCATGTAGGGGTAAACCCTGACACAAAAACTTCCAACAGAACACAGTAATGAAAATGCAGCTATAACCTTGAATTTCTTCCATTTCCATTCAATAGTACATACACCCCCTTCTCCCATCATGGCAGTAGGACTATCTAAAAGCAGACTGTACTGTACCATGAGCTTTGGCCCACTGCAGGTTCCGTGCCAGGGACTCTGCAGAAGATGTGCTTTGTTGAACAGGATCAGTTAATGCCCTTTTCTCTGACAAGCTGCTGCGGATCTCCAGGGCTTGCTTGCCTTTGGTAAGGGGACACTTGCCCATATCTAAAAACAAGATGCAGAGAGGTTATTTCAAAATCAATGCTGCTGCAATTCCAACTGTATTAAGTACCTCCCTGCGATGTTGTGTGGTTGCTGTGGTTATGCCAGAGCCAGCACATCCATAAAAAGCTGCAGTTTTACAAGTATTCCTTGCTCAGCTCTTCCTTCCCTGAAGGCCAAAGCAGCTCTGCAGAGCCCTGACAAGTCGCACACGGCCTGGCCAACATCCTCCCCTGTTCCTCAGAGCCAGTCCAAGCAGCATCACACCTCTGGCTGGGTAAGGTCCTAATCAGAGTGACTAATTTCAAGAATGTGAGTAATTCCATTGGAGGAGATTATTCTAAAGAACCGGGGGCAAGGAGAGTATTTTAAGTTTAGATACAAGGGCTCAATATTGATTACTTAACAGCGTCACTACTGACCCACGTGTCAGGACAGAGTACAAAGCTTGGCAGGTTTGCAGATGATAAAAACTGAGAGGAGTGGCTGATCCCCCACAAGACTGTACTGCTCTTTAGAGAGTCCTGGACAGGCTGTGGTATTGGGCAGAGAGGACTGTCATGCAGTCCAGTAACAGGGAACACCAAGTTCTGCTCCCAGGCAGGAATAATCCCTTGCACAGGTCCACAAAGGGCCTGACTCACTGAGACGCAGCTCTGCAGGGAAGGACCTCGGGGACCTGGTGGCCACCAAGCTGACCATGAGCCAGCACTGCACTCTTGTGGCAAAGGCACAGCAGGAACCACAATGCCAGCAAGCTGCAGCCTTCTCCGGGGGGGCTGTTTCCATGGAACACTTAATGGGAACATTTCTCTGGCACTGTCTGCACAGCACTTGTGTACTCCCCAACACCCAGCACCTGGGAATACTCACAGCAGTGCTTGTCAAGTCAATCTTTCCCTGCACTCTTGAACAAAAGACAAAGCTCTGGAACCTGCAGCTGCCCCAGGCTGCTGAACCCAGGGCAGAGCTGGGCTGATGCAGCTACACCCACACCAGTCGGACACCGTTTGTCTGTGCTTGGAGCAGATGTTTGCACAGAAGCAGTACGCTTTTCCTCCACACTTTTCACTTTAGCGCTTCTCTCATCGACTCAAAAACACCATCACTGAACCAGGCAAATTAACACAGTGCATTGCCCTTTTTACTGCACTTAGAGAACAAATCATTGTCATTGCTGTAACACTCTTAGGCAAGTAGGATTCTCTTAATTGTTTAAATGACCATGCAAACGACTGGACTACCACAAGACAGCTGGCACCACAGGATGGAAGAGCAGTTTTGTGGATGGACAATTCAAAGCTCCATGCAGAAAGATACTCAGAACAAATAAGGTCCACTGAAGAGGAAAGTATAAAATTGAACACTCTTAAAGAAGCTCAGCATCAGGAATGTTGTTAATATGCTGCCCAGTAGCACCTGCTATTTGAACAAAATGCAACAAGAAAGAGCTTTAAGTAGTGTGACACATTCACCATGAGAGGAAGGATGTGGAAGCAAAGTTGTTTTCAGTAATGCAGGCTGAGGAGACTGTTAGTGCAGTAAGCTGGAGTTCACCTTCTGCAACCTCATCAAGCAGAACAGTGATCTTCTTGTCTTCTAACAAACGGTCCTTCAGGAACTTCATGAAGATTCCATTGGCCAACCCCAACTGCTGAATTTCAAAAGCTTCTGCTCCTTGGCACCTGTGACATCATCAGCATCGGACAAGGAAAAAACACTGAAAAACCTGCATGATTAACAGTAAATTTACGTTGGGAATGGGGGAAAGAAACCCTACAATTTGAAAACCAGGTTGTGTTCAAGGCCAACCTGCTCTTCGTGTTCCCTTGCAAGCGCTGATGGAACTTTCTCTTGCAATGACATCACAGACCAGACCTGTTCATCAAACTGCTTATATGAGGAGCTTAAATTTATTATAGACAACTTTAGTTATGCTCCTGACTACTTCCATTCAGCAGTTTTTGCACTTGAAAAGTGACCAAGGTTACTGGCCCACAGCACAGTTCTGGAAAAGATCAGCTATACAATCTCAATCATTTCTGTGTCACAGAAGAAGAAAAACTTCCTTACGTTGCATATCCAAAAACAATGTTGGCCGTAACCTTCAGAGCATCCAAGATAAGAACTGTGTCATCATATTCATTTCTGTAATAAATGGAAACGCAAGAAAGTAAAATAATAATTTGGGAACTAATAATGGCAACAAATTCAAAATACAAAAAAAGCAGAGTTCAGAACCAGTAATTTGCTTCACTCCTACAAGTCTGAAATGAATCCTGACTGCTCAAAGATAAAAGTCAGCACCATCAACACTCTGCCTGAGGGCAGTGTAAAGACAGAGGCACCACGCATTGCCCGGAGAAGGGCATGCTGTAGTAACCAGTAGAGTTTGGCTGCAATCTCTGCAAAACACAATTCTGATATCCACCCATTTTTGGTTATTTCAAAAATGGCATGATTTTTAATTTTTTTTTCCCCCCCAAACATGGTGTTGTTAGTACAAGGCTTACGTGGATGGATTTTCTATTTGGACAGCAGATTGCAAAGCTGAATTGGGTCATGGGCATTTCATTAGCTGAGAAGTTTAGAGGCTCCACAGATACTAAAGCACCAGCAATTTTCTGTAATGAAACATTCCTCAGAGACCAATTGCCAGAAGTGCTGACTGAAGAGCTGATTTCAAGTGCAAGTTTAATTGAGCATAGTAGTTTCTCAACATGGAAAGAACATAGCACTTTGTGTAGAAAAATCCCATAAATCAGTTGGTTCTAAATAAAGATACAACATCCTCAGTACAGAAGCAAAATCCATGGCTCTGAAGAGTTCTAAAATAAGCACTTCACTTGAGCCCTTCTGCTAAGTTAACGTTCTTTGATCACAGGGATTCTCCTTCCTCCCTGTAATGAAGAGGATGGATAATGATGCCAGGGGAAAGGGTCCTGTTTCTTCTTTAAGATGCCCAATTTCACTTTTATCTGATCAGTCTGTTTACAACTTTTAAAAAACAACAACAAAAAAGAAATAGATGTCATTGAAATCAGGAGGCAGGTATGTACCCATAGGGACAAAGTCACCTCCCTATCCAAGGCCACAGGCAGAAGTCTGTGGATGAATCCTACTGATGCTAAAAGCACTCAGGTGCAGGCTGTGAATTCTCAGAACCACGAACTTTGCAGGACAGTGAATTCTCAGCCAAAAGACTTCTTGTCAGCAGGAGGCCCAGCTTTCTGTTAAGATCCCAAAGAGATGTCTCACCACACAGGAATGCAGGGGATACCTTTTACGACACATATCCAGCAGGAACACGTTGAGTCCCGTCTGCTTCTCCTGCATCAGCCGCAGGATATTCTGCACGCACAAGCAGTTTGCTGAGCGGTAGGGATTCGGGGCATCAACAGGAACCATGAAACTGTTCCCATAGTTTTCATAGCCATGGCCAGCATAGTATAACAAACCTGAGTTCAAAACATGTGCAACAGTGAGCAGAGCATCAGAGACTTTTGTCCATTTTAGCGGGTCAAAACCATCATGCACAGCTCTGACTGTGGGCTAGGGAGTTCACTGAAGCCACTCCAAGCCACATTAACATCAACTCCACAATACACAAACACAATAAATTAAAAGAAACACAAAAATCACACATGCAGTAGAATCAGTTAGAAATTTGCTCAAACATACCAAGTTAAATACTCTTAAAATACTCTAAGTAGTTATGACGTCTAACGGAAAGTTTGTTATGTATGATGCGTAACTCACAGATAGGAACAAGGAAATGTGCCAACTGTAAAACACCTTCTCCACATGTGCAATTACAAAGCTCTGAGCAGCAGTAAGTCTGCAGTTTATAGACAGAAAAAAAAGTGCTGAAGAGTTTGGTAGGACTCCAGAGCACATCCCCATTACCAAACTACCAACGGCTCATGTTCAGTTGATCGCAGATATATCTCCTAGTTACAGACTCATGACTCTTCTGGGTCTACTAAACAAACAAACTCTTTGCATGCTTACCTAGCCAGAAATTATTATCCTGCCATCATGTCCCTCGTGTCACTACACAACAGTCTACAACATTTTAAGATTTAAAATCTTCAATAAAACATGCAATATTTTTGTAGAAAAATACTAGCCCGATCATGGAATAAAATTTTTTCTTAACCCTGAGAAAGGGAACTGCAAGTTAGGGCTTAGATTTTCCTTAGATGAATAAAAATGTCCAGTATTAAAGTCATATAAATTTGCATGAAGATTAGATGATCTAAGAATCAATAATCTCTACTGCCATAAAATGCAGTTACCAGAGGCTTGTGAGATTTAATTAAATTTTCCTATTGCCTATTCCCAGTGCTGGTTTTTCTTAATGATGCAAATTCCATCTTTTAAAAAGCATTTTTATTTATCTAGTCAAAGCAGTCTATGGGTCAGATCTGCAATTAGTATATAGCGCTCAGCTGAATAAAAGTCAACAGAAATCTGACAGTTTATGCTGGCTGGAGATATATTCTTATGTTATTATGTTATTATTCTTATTCGTATGTCTTAATATTTTTATGTTGTTATTCTTACTAAAATTTGCTGAGAAATTCAAGTCACTACAACATTGGCACATTCAGAGAAAACCCAAAATAAGCCTCACCCTAACATACTAAGATGATCTACTGTTAATTTAGCTGGTGGAGGTGGGCATGCTAGATGCTTTCACCTTTTCATTACACACAGCTACAAGAAATGAAAATATGAGGGCTACCTGAGCCTGGCAAGCTTCAAGAGAGCTAAACAGGGTATGAAGTGCAACTGCATAACTTTGTGTCAGGCCTAAGTTAAAAGGAAAATCTTAATGTGATTTCCAGAGTTTGGAGCTGGACCTAAATCAGGGTTATATTTGAGATTCTATGTATCTGAGCGTATACTCTGTAAGTAATTGGACTGACTGACTACATTCCTTTTCTATCCTTGGCAGATGACTGTGCTATGTGCCAAGTACCTGCAACAGTTAATATGTTGAGCTCAACATCAGAAATAAATCTGCACATACCTGGGGTAAGTGGAGTAAACATGTTTGGAGGGCCTCAACAGAGACTCACACACAACAATTTTAAGTAGGCTCAAGTTCCTCAGAGACGTCAGCATTTAAGTGATATCTGCCTCTCTCCCTCCCTCAGTCCCTCTCATTTAAAAAGAAAGCAGCCTAAATATTTTTAGCCTTTCAAACATATGGGTCTGTGCTTTTACCCTGTGTGGAATACAATGTTAATTGCAGCCTACATTTAGAACACCACAGACTAAGACATCAGAGGAGAGACAATCATCATCACTTTGTTTACTACTCCTGCCCTTAAGGACCAGCATTTGAAATGCCACTTTCCTGGCAGTAAGCCAGAATTACACAACCTAGTAGGCATCAGGTTTACGTGTAGTGGGGAATAAGCAGTAGTCACTATGCCTCTTCTATTTGAAGCTATGCCCACTAGAAAGGCAATAAATCATTACCTATTTGTGCATTGACAACATCTTTTATAGGCTTTAAGCCATTAATAGCCACTATGCAGAAAGAACAAAGTGATGATTTAAACTGAAGTAGTTATTGCCAAACACCACTGAAAAACTGTTCTACTTACCTTTTATATCAACTGGCTGAAAAAGTACAACTGCAAAAATACACCATGTAAGAGCTTTCATATGGTGCTGCTGAGAAATTCATTAAAGCCTTTCAGTACTTTATTTCCTACATTCATGTCCACAGTTATAGAGAAAAATTGAGAAGGTGCAAGAATCTCAAAGCTCACCCAGATAGATAAGCCCATCTATTTCCCAGGGAATAAAAAAAGCAAACTGCTCCCAAAAGCCTCATGTGCCTGCCAGACTGAGGCTTCATGTCAGGCAGGTTTTGGCTCAGATATAAATGCCCAAATGTCAGAGCAGCCAGTTCTGCACAGACAGAGCATCAGGTAACACACCCATAAAAAAAGTCACACTAAGAAATAAGCTGACCTTGTGTTCCAAAAAGGGATCAAATAATGTTTTCTCAAATGGTCTTTTACTACAGGAATTCTGCAATCCATTAAATAGGGAACCTGGCAAAACTTTTTGCTCTCTATCCTAAATAATTCCTGGAGTTTTTTATACAATCTTAGCATTTAGAAAAATGAAAAAATAGTGGCAGTCAGTGGAATATGTAAGAACTTTCCTTAGACTCCAAACCAGGTCACTCTTGGCCTTTTCCATGCAGACATGAAGGCTTTTGTTCCATGCATCAATTCCATCATGCTCTCCCCCACTTCTGTCTTGTGCTTTGTCCCCCAAAATCAAATCGAGGCAAACAAAGTACTATCAATACTACCAAAGAAAACAAAAGCCTGCATTGCAGTTTTAGGTGTGGTTAAAGAAAAAAGTTCAAACATTTGATCTGTTCTAAAAGTAAAGGAACAATAACATTTTAACCAAAGTCAGAGGATATGCTGGTGGGTGCCTTTAGCTTATTCTTCCCATTCTACATGCATCATATTTACCCTGAAGTTTGTTTAGGAGAAGCAAATACCAGATGATTGCTACTTGATATGTACAAAACTGACCTACTTCAGAAGGGATTTTACATGTTCTTACCATAAACTCCTTCATCCAGGAGAAGTAAAAATTCATCCACTGCATTTCGCATCTCAGACTCAGTAAGATCCAGCAAAGAAACAACTTTGAAATCCAGCTGCCTTAGCAAACTGGTCAATTCATAGACATCTATCATTGGAGCCTTGAGCTGGGGATGATTCCAGTAGCTCATGTTTCCTATTAACAGAGCCACCTTGTCTGTGGCTGCCAAGACACATAGAGAAAAAACCATGTCACATTTATATATTCCATGGATTCAACACCTTTAAATTTAAGTTTTTCCAAAGTGAAAAGAGTATCCAATCTCACTTCAGGCACAATATTTTATGTGATTTTACAAGTCATCCCACATCAACAATACAGCTCAACTCTCTTTTCAGCCTGAAGAAAAAAAACTTATCTGCCTGAGAGGGGAGCACTTACACTCCCCCTCACACTGAAGAACCTGAAAGAGCCATAAATTTCTGACACAGGCCAGCAGCCTTTCCACCTGGTTCAGTATCAACAGGACAACATGCCTGACCACTCAAGTCTACAGTGCAAATTTAAGAACGTGATTAAAAAACCCAGCAACTATTCTTCATAGCACATGCGCTACCCATCTCTTTATGAGCTTCAGCTCAGCATCAAAGCATCCACATGATGGAACAGGGAAAGCTGAGCTCGCAAGGACAGCATTTCCTCAGCAGACAGGATAGCAATCCTTTCTATCACATCATCCCAATACCGCTGCCTCCCAGTGTTCAAAGGAATGGAGTAACACACTAGCTAAGGCCTGGCCACAGGAATCTGAAGCAGTAAACTGAAACAGATGCAAGGCTGCAGATGCTTCACAGGGCCATTAAAAATACTGGTGCCCTCAGCATAGTTTACTCCTGAAAGGGCAACCAAGCATTGTAAACGGACTACACAAACACCGACAGCTCTCCCTCCCTGCAGCTCTCTATTTGCTCCATAGGTCTTGCACTGGCAGTGTCAGTAGCAGCAATACTCAGAAGCAGCAACATCTGCTTCCTAGATGTCAAATACATACAGTCATTTCAGAACAAAACTACTTACCCACAGGTCTGTGACTTAACTCTTCTTGTGGGTCTGCTTGAAATAGAAGAAAAGAGCAGCATGTCAGTGACTACAGAAAATGAACTGCATATTCCCCACAGCCATAGTCTAGTGGCACTGCTTTGTCTAACACTTTACTAGTTTAATGCAAGAAAAGGCCCTCTTTTTTTTTCTTTTGGTGGGGTTTGGGGGTGTTCTGTTGATATTGTTGTTGTTTAGCTGATTTCCTTCACCCTCTTCCAGCACACAGCCTGACAGGATGTGAATAGCTAGTTCTATAGATTATAGATGCTGAATCTCACAAACTGCACACTGGCATTTTCAGTGACATCTGAACAGTTCATCCTCTCCAAACAACATGCAGACATGCAAGGTGGGGGATGCTTAGCAGGGATTACCATCTGGATGTGAAAATTCTTTTATTTTGTCCTTCACAGAGGGGTGGCAGAGCCAATGCTGTGCCAAGAGGAACAATAAGCAGTGTGCCAAAGCAGTACACCTGGATAACATCACATAGTATGACAGAAGCCCTTCAGAGACTAAAACTGAGGCTGGGCAAACATAAACATATTTGATATCTAATCCAGGAAACTATCCTTGGGAGTTGAGATTTTGGGAAAACTGTATCAGGGATAATCCCTTCCGGAGCAACACTATGGATCTACACTTCTATAATAAACACCTAACGGGCTTCAAATCACACTGGCTGACTCCAACATGACTGTAAAAAATATGCCATTTAACATATCATGAGTGACAGCCAGACACCTCACATCTTTTTCATCTTAATTATCTGAGAAAGCAGCAATGTGCTAGAACTGAGAGTCCCAAGAAACCACAAACAAGAAAGGTAATTCCCTTTGTATCTGTGGAAGTACATGTGCAGCCTTGCGGGATTTTACAAACAGCACCCCTATGATTCTCTATATGCTTCAAGTTAAATCTCTTGGAACGAGAAAGCAGTGCTGCTCTTAAGGTGATACCAGCTCCTATTCAATTCTCAGTTACAGATACATCCAAATACTGTAAAGTTTATATTGCAACCAAATACTATAAAGTTTATATTGAAGCAAGGCTTCAGTGACTTGTAACATAAAATGAAGATGCAAAATTAAAGTTTTTCAAAACTTATCACTTACCTGATTCCTGAAGATCACTTAAATCTTCTGTGAAGAAAAACACCAATAAAATCATAGTTTAAACAAGAAGCAGAAACCCCATTTTATTAGTAAAAATGGCCATGCCATTATTAAACAAAGCTGAACACAGAAAACAAACTACCTTTCTAAAATACTTTTGGCTTTGCATTTCTGCAAATCAAACCCTCTGTGTTTATTCCACACAGAGAAGGGAAAATCCTACAGCAATACATTAAGCTGTGCTAGACACAACATTGCAGTACAGTAGATGTAAAAACAAAGAGGGGGACAGTTACTACACCTCAATCCCACAGGCATGCGAGTAAGTTGAAGGAACAAGGAACAAGGTATCAGAATCATCCAGCTGAAGAACAGATGTTTGAAGGGCTGCTGAAAAAGCAACATCCTGAGCAAAAAATCTGATTTTGGGAAGCCATCTGTACACAGAAGACTTCAGACACATTTTTCAAATATTCTAAGCTACCAGGGGTTTTTTCTCTTTATTCTGAGAACACTGGAAAGCAGGGAAAAGAAAACTAACATCTCTGAAGCACCAGTGGTCTCTCGGAGCAGCCTCACACTGCTGTACACAATCCCCTTGCTGTGAATATTGCAGACTCTGAGATGCTCAGTAGTCAGGGGATGGTACCAACAGTAAAGGTCACAGTACACTTCTTCCTCCCCACTGTAACAATGCAAAGGAGAGTGGAAATCATCCTAACGAAGTTGCTAGAAACACTTCTGCAGACATGGAGCTGACACTGGAACTAGCTCTAGGCAGCTCTCTAAAATCACCCAGGTTCCTGAACATCTCCAGATTTTCCTGCTAGGATGTTGCCTCCTGAGCCCCACCAAAGAAATCTCCAGATCTTTACATTCATTTGAATACCACAAAAGAAGAAAGTAGCCTGGTTTTCCTCCTGTGTGCTCTAGATCATGGCGTCCAGGCAAAGAGAGAAGCACATGCAGAAGGACTGTTGCATCATCCATCAGTGTTTTAAACCCAAGCTCTTAACCCACACATGCTTTTCAGCAACACACTCAACAACCCATCATCCCCATCACTGATTTTTAAAACTGATTCACAAGTAGAGGTTTACTTTACCTTCTGTGCACTCCACTGCCATAGCTTTCCTTCCTTGTGTTTTAAGGAGGGAAAAAAATTGTAAGACAAGAGCTCTTGGTTATGAGAGTTAGCACACAAGGTGGAAGACAAAGGGCACTGTCAAGCTGCTCTGCAATCTGGCTCACTTTACAGCAGTGTAAATCTGCATTGACCATAACACTGTACAGTAATTATTCCTGAAACTCAGGAATACTAAACTAGGGTGTTTCTTAGGTTAGGAAATTGCACAATAGTATTGCCAGATAGATGTGGAAGCCATACAAACAGAGCTGCTCCTTTTCAGTTCACTGCAAATACACATGCACTGAAACGTGTTCTATTCATTCATTCTACTTGAAATGGACAATACACCCGTCCTGATTGCTGAAGGACTCCATGTAACAGAGTTCATGTCCCCAGCAAGGGTTAAAGTGGTTTTTAGTTGTCAAAAAATATAAATCAGCTTGCATCTGCTAACAAGCCACATACATGCTGGCAATGCAAAAAAGGGATAGCACTTCTGTGCTGGTTACCGTGAAAACCCAAAGCCTTAAAATTCCACTTGCTGAAAGCAAACACAGGTGTTTTAACAAATGGATAAACTTAAAATACAGAAGGCATGTGCTTGGCTTAATATTGAAAGCTTCAAAAATAAATTCTAATGATGTGGAAGAAATGGACAAAGGAGCTGACCCGTACGAAACACAAAAAGCCCTTACCTATAATGACTTCTACCTTCTTGCTGTCTTCATCCTCCCGGTCATTGAATACATGACACCAGTATGTTCCTTGATGTTCCACATCCACGTAAGTTACCTATGCAAGCATCATCATGATCATCCCAACAGACCTCCAAAAAATATCTGCATCAAGTATTTAAGCCTTGCCTCTAAGTCCACAGGCAAGAAAGAGTAAAAAAAACTAAAAGCAGCACTTCAAGTGAGCACTTTGTCAGAAGTTATCAAGGTTCTGGAGAGATTATTTTCTTCAAGAGAACTTTCTGTACTAAGCTCAAGGTGGTTACACATTAGATCCCAAGGCTGGCCCATTGCAGTAACTTACTGTGTAGACGTTTTTGCTCCCATCTGCCAAGGGAAATCCATTTCTGAACCATTGGTAATGAGGAATTGGGTTTCCAACAGCTCCACATTCTAGTACCAAAGCATCTCCCACTCTCAGGTTTTGTGGCTGAGGCTGAATACAAATGCACAATTTGTTTTCAGGCAAACCCATTAAGCTCCCTTAAAAAAATGAAAAGGAAGTAAAAAGAAAAGGAAGTGTGAGGCAACCTAAGCACAGCAACAGGGACCCAAGTGCCTTGAGGAAGCAAGAAGGCACTTTCAGAAGGGGTTTTTGCCACTCACCATGAGCCGTATCCTGAAGCTCATGAACTTCAAGGCGTGCCCACTGACTGAACATGAAAGAAGATTCACTGTTCACTCGGCAGATGTAAAAGCCAGAATCCTTTACACTCACTGGACTCAAAACCAGTTCTGGAGAATTACCGTGGGCAACCTGCATCACAGGTGAACCAAAGATACTTCAATTTCGACTGGTTTAATCTAAACCAGGATCAAGCATTATAATATTTATTTCCAAGTCCACAACATCATCCTCAACTCCTTCACTTACTCGAAACTTACTGGCAGGCTGAGAGACAACTGAACTTACAACTTTCTTTCTGGCCCATTCCACATTCACAGCCCCCAGGAATGACGTGGTGTGAATATCAGGAATCACCATTTTGTTTTAGCATGTTCATAGGATCATTATCCAGCATTTCTTAAACTTTTGTTTTTATGAGTATATACAACAATCTTCTCCCATTGTGAATAAGAGTCTTAAAAAAAAAGGATGATCCAAAATCACTATATGTTATTTCCACTTTTTAAAAACCCTACATTCTCTATGAACTTTACCTCTTTTTCCTGCTTGAACCACTGGTAGTGCACAAATGGGTGTCCTGTTGCCCAGCAGCACAGCCTGACGACCTGACCAGAGAGCACTGCTTGAGAGTCTGGCTGTACAATGATCTTTATACCTTTAAGACAGAATTTACACATAGGAGAATTATGAAGAAATACAAGTCCGTAATTTATATTTGAATTTAAATTGCCCTTGGAGCAAAGAATATTTCTGTCATTAAATATACTTGAAAATAATTTGTTTGTACTGTGTATACGCACAGTTGCAATTAGTTATACTACTTTAAGACATTCAAAATTGTCTTTTTCTTACACAAAATCCATTCTCAAATCGATCAGTACTTGATGGAGCTCATAAAAGATTTAAAGTAGATCACTCAGATATTTTAATTTTAAAGGAAATAATACATCTTACGGTATCACAGATCCCTTTTTAGAAAGATATTCCCAGTTTTATGCGTTTGTTCACTCCCAACAATTTCTCTGAGCTGTTCAGATTAAGATTAGGCCCAGCCTGAGGGAGTCAAAGCAGTCAGAGTTTAAGTCCAACAGAGTGCCTTTTCCTGCTATTCCTTATGGACTCTTATGAGCTGAATCCTTGGTTTCAGCTTTATGCCTCTGACTCCTGCAGAACACAGGGCTGGGGTTTTCTGCAAGGTAAAATTTTCCACTTCAAATCTTAACTGTCAGGAGAGCAACTCTGACACCAGTCTGGTATGATGCAGTTATTTTCTTAACCTAAACCATTCCAGATCTTGTTACAGCATGATCCCAGAAACAGATCCACTGGTATAGCCAAGGTCATCAGGAGAAGGGGGGGAAGTCAACTGCAGAACAGAAAGTTTAAAAATCATCATTTGAAGCATTCTTTGCTCTGGATGGTACAACTAGACCAGAACCAATGGAGGCAACAGCCTGAAACAGAGAGCACACGGCATTTGGAAATCACATAACCTTGCCTGGCAGGGCAGTGGGCTCTATCAGCTGCCTCCACACACAGGATTACTCTTAAAGAGTGGAACACACCGGCAGCTACTCCAAAATAGCTGCAGCACTTCAAAATTCCCTGCCTTCCTTACTCCAAAATCACTTCCTTCTACATCTAGCACTGGAGATCATACCTCAGTTCCTCATTTAATACTTCCTCTGCTGCTTTCCACAGTTAAATTGTGTGTTAAGTAGTTTTTGAACATCACAATCCTCTAACAACCAATACAAACAGCAATTATACTATTTCAATTTAAAGGACAGAAGAATTAAGAAGACCTGCTCTTTCCAAAACTTCCACTTAAAAAAAAAAAAAAATTCTCCTGATTTGCATCACAAACAGCTCTTAAGAATGTAGATCAGAAAAATTCACTGAAAGGTAAGTATTTTGCACTCCTCAGAAGCATTCCAAACAAGTTCTAAGAAATCTGATCCATAATTTCTTCACCATTTCATTTCTTTTCCTGCAGTTTATTCAGCACTATACTGTCACTTCCTGTATGTATCGTGGAATTTAACGGTTCAAAGAGAAAAACTTTCCAGCTCAATTTTGTGATTGATTACAAAGACACATAAATACTTCTTCCATTTTCCTTAGAAAATGCAGAGCATAAGAGTTACCTTTGAAGATGGCAAAGTGACATCTATGGTTACCAGACTTTGAAACACAGCATGCAAATTCAGTATTCATAATCTTACCTATAATCCAATTGTTACATCCTTAGCTGACACACTGCTAAACACTTTCACTCGATGGAAGAGTGAAAAGCATGGCTACAATACACTTGAAAAATCCCAAGATTGTCCTAACAATGGTTCTCAGCCCGTGGCTTCTTCTCACTCACTGTCCAAAGAACAGGACAGCCATCAGCACGGCAAGGAGCTTGCCGGTCTCATTTCCACTTCCCATTCAAAGAGAAGCTTTTTCATTTCACAGGAGGTTAAATTTTACCCAATCCGGAAGAAGAGGGACCTAAGAGAGGGCTCTGGCTTTGTACTACAGCAAGTAGCACTTGATCCACATGGTCCTACTTGTGTATCTCCTTGTGCTGCCCCACTTCCTAAACTTTGTGAACAACCACACTGAATCACAGAATATGCTGAGCTGCAAGGGATCCACAAGGATCATCAAGTCCATGTGTTAGCAGAAAATAATCTAGTTCTAAACTAAGTTAGTTTATCTGTCCAGTTAGCAAAATGGACCAAATCCAGCATGTACCAGAACTGCCCTAACCGGGCCCTTCCCCTTCACTTGGGATAAGCTACTGACACCTCCAGACCCAAGTGCTGGCTGCACTACCTGTCTGTCCATCTCAGGTCCACAAGCATCTCCCAGAGGTACAGGCTGACACCAAACCCCAGTCAGCAGACAGAATGGCAACATCCAGCACACCCATGCAGCCAAGTCCAAGTCTGCAACAGTACTGCATGAAGGCTTGGCTTACTTTTAACCTCAGAATTAGATGAGCCAATTATCTTGGTAATCATCTGGATCCCAGCTACCAGAATTTAAGCACTAAAGATGTTTTTAGTTACTGTAGAAAACAAGTTACGTGAGCGTTTCCAGAGTAAAATCCAGAGCTGCAGTGAAAGCACAGCCCAGAACTGACCTGAATGGCTGAGACACCGAAGAGCCTCTGTGTGCTCCAGGGCCTGCAAGGACTCTGCCAGCTCCACCACAGTGCAACCTCGATCCCCCAGCAGCTTCAGGAGACTCCAGCTGGGACTGCCTTCTGGCTCCAGCACCTGGAGGGAACACTGCTCCAAATCCAGAGGGCTATGGAATAATGCGAGAAAAACATGGTACAGACCTTCTTAATACTTTTTTCTCAGAAAGGACCTGTGTGAACAATCACTTGTAGATAAATAAAAACATTTTTAAAAATAGAGATGGGAAACTCCTAGCTGATTTGAACATATTTGCAGCATTTCCTTCAGGAGTTCAGAGGTTATTCAGTGATACCTCCACAGACAGTAACTGGTATTAGTGAGTTGGATGCTACAAGAGATGTGTATACCTCACAATTCTCAGCAAATGTATGAAGAAACTTCCTAATTTTCACTTTTGAAGTCTCAGCAGAAAAAGTAGTACAGCACCTTTCATTTCCACGTGCCTAGTTCAGAAGCCGTAGAGAGTGAGTCAGACTCTCAACTTCAAAGTACAGGAAGACTGATTTTAAAGTTGTTAAAACAAGTGACTGCTGGAGCCCAGCCTAACCCACCGACTGTGCAGCGCAGTTAACTTTAGATTTCAACTTTGGTGTTGTCTTCACGCACTTTCAATCACAGAGGATTCAATCAACACAAATAAGGAAATAATGACAGCTACCTAAAGGGAACACAAGGTTACATACTCCCACTAAAAAGATTCATCAACGTTTCTTTCATGAAATTAGTGCCACGCAAACCTGGGGGCGAGATGCCTTCAGTATGTGGTGATACCTTCAGTCATCAAGTGGACTTCCAGCGTTTTACGGGATTAGAGAGAGAGATAAACACCTACCGCTGGCCCGCGCCGCCCCGCCGCTGCCCGCGCTCACCTCAGCCGAACCGTGCCACGGCTCCCCGCTCGCTGCGCCAGCTCCCGCCCGCCTTTGCCGGGCGCCGCGCGGTCCAGCAGCTCGC